>JAQMYF010000017.1:4601379-4623370 GCA_030014195.1 Neosilurus mollespiculum
ATAAATATATATATATATATATATATATATATATATATATATATATATATATAAATTGCAGGGGAAGGCGAAGGGGGTGGGGTTATGACTAGTTATAGGTCTGTAACACCTTCAGTGTCAAGCTCCAAAAGAGAAGATCTTTTTTGTGGGGGCTTGACTATAAAGGTGTTACAGACCTATAACTAGTCACACACCCCCTCCCCCCATTTCCCGTATATAAAGGACTGCAGTGATTTCTGGAAGTGTTCCTGAGCCCATGCAGTGATTTCCATGATAGATTCATGCCTGTTTTCAATGCGGAGTTGCCGGAGGGCCTGAAGCTCACAATCATTCAATACTGATTTTTTGGCTTTGTCTCTCATGCACAGAGATTTATCTAGATTCTTGGAATCTTTTGATTATAATGTACTGTAGATGATGAGATATGCAAAAGTCCATGATTTTATGTTGAGGTACATTATTCTGAAATTTTTGTGCAACTTGTAGACACAATATATGAGGGCAGGGGTGGCTCAGTGGTTAAGGCTCTAGCTTGCTAATCAGAAGTTTGGCTGTTCAAGCCCCAGTATCACCAAGCTGCCACTGTTGCGCCCTTGAGCAAGGCCCTTAACCCTCAATTTCTCAGTTGTATAAAAAAATGTTAGTAACTCTGGATAAGGGTGTCTGCCAAATGCCATAAACGTAATACATGTTTTGGTGAGTTTAATTTAAAGTCGAGTGTAATCCATGAGAATAATAGGATCTGAAGTCAATAAAGTTTGGGTTTACATTAGTTAGTCTTCTTTTGTGTAAATTTACTCACCCTCAATTACACGAGTAGGACCCAAACATGACTCTGGATTTATTGGATTTTTATGGATAACTTTAATACAAACACTTAAAGTCTACCATAAACAATCCATGCAGCATATTCAGCTAAATGAACGAGGCCTGTTTGTAAATGCATTGTAAGAACAAGAGCAGTCATAGAGCGCAAACCTCCACCAAGCTAAAAGGAATTATAATAAAATGACAGAAAGTACACAACACGCTAAAAGGTATCTGCAGATTTTAATGAAACTTCTTCCAGGGGTGGGGCTTTGGAAGAAGTTTCATTAAAATCTGCAGATATCTTTTAGCGTAATAATGCAAAGAAGCCCACAAACCTACCCAAAAACAACCTCCTTGGTGGGAGTAATACATTTCTTTTTGTTCAGTTACTAGAGGAGGACAGAGAGCAAATAATAAAACATTGCCAGACCTTCTCCTGCTACCAGAGGGAGCCACTGAACATGGCTTTAATTATAATCGGGAAGATCAGCCCCATGCACCGGAGTCTATTTAATGAGACCTCTCAGTCCTTCAGTTTGTGACAGTTGTGAGTTGTGTTTGTGGGTGTGTAAGTATTTAGTGTGCATTCTTCACATGAACTTATCTTTTTGCCTTTTTTTAAAGTTTTATTTATATTTCTAGGTAGATCTTATTACTTTTAGTAAAAAACAAAAACAGAGAGAGAGAGAGAGAGAGAGAGAAAGAGAGAGAGAGATCGATACAGTATATCGATAATAGATACCCATGTTTCATTCATTCCCTCTTTATCTGTATCACTCATGCTGTTAGGGCCACAGAGACACCGTGATCCCTGCTGACTTTGGACAGTGACACTCATATTAACACCTGGGGCAATTTAAAGTAGCCAGCTGACCTAATGTGCATATCTTTGGACTGTGGGCAGACACCCACGCAAACAAGGGGAGAAAATGCAGACTCCAGAAATGCCATGGGGCTTGAAACCAGGCATGTGGTACTCACTACTGCACCCCCATGCTGCCACACCCATATTTCTCTTAATAAAAAAAAACAGTGCTGCTGATACTAATGTACTTATAGTCTTCCTGACATTTTACCTGATTGTAAAAATGTCTTTGCATATATATTTATTTTTGGGATTATTACAAAGTGGATAGCTAATAATGACTGTCCAATCAGGAACCAGGACACAGAGAAGGTGCCGGCAATAATAGCGGAGCTTCCATGTAAGACGAGTACCAAAATAATCGACTTGATATTTCATGGCTTATACATCATCCATATGTACATCCATATGCACTGTGATGCTGATTGGTTGTGTGCCAAACATTCAGGGATATACACACACACACACACACACATATTGTAAATAATTATATAGCAGTGCTCCCGAGCAGAGCACCAAAGTCATGGAATATGGCATGGATGGTTGTCCTGTGTCCGTCTGGTGTCCGCATGTGCCTTATAAGGCTGCTGCATTGCTGAGTTGATGCTGATTGGCTGTTATGTATCGCTAACTTGCATGACGCTGGGCAGCAATTAAAAAACAAAACAAAAAAAACCCCGCACAATCCAGCACAATCTAACACAAAAGCTAGGTAGGCAAACAAACCTGCAGGTAAACAAATGTAAATTGAACAAACACCAAAATCAGAAGCTTGACAGAACATGAACTCTTTAAATGAATAATTAAACTAACAAGACCGTTGATACAAATTAAAGCGGAAATCAGCTACTGGAAGGAAAAGTGGTGAAAAGCAAACCCAGGCTCGAACCCCTATCAGTACAGACATCTATTGCTTTTATTCATTCGTTCATTTGCTGTACTGCTTCATTCTACTAGGGTCATGGGGAGGTTGGAGCCTATCCCTGCCGACCTTGCGTGAAGGCAGGGTACATCCTGAACAGCTTGTCAGACTCTCACAGGGCCAACACACACACACACACACACACACACACACACACACCCAGACACAACCATTCACACTCACATTCACACCTAGGACAATTTGGAACAGTTTGCCAAAATGGGGCTGGTGGTGTAGCGGTTAGTATGGGCTGGGCTCATGATCAAGAGGTATTTGGTTCAAATCCCAATTCGACCCCTACCATGCCAAGATCCCTGAGCAAGGTCTTAACCTCAAGTGTGCCTCTGTCCACCCACCCACCCGGTACGAATGAGTACCAATAAAAATACTGGGAAGCTTCCCATCCAGGAGGAGTTGAACTCTTAGTCGCGTCGTGCTGTGTTACTCCGGCTCGCATGCAAAAAGCCCAACAGACGTACCTACTTAGCCTGATGTGTATGTCTTCGGACTGTACGAGGAAACCAGAGTACCTGGAGGAAACCCATGCGGGCACTTCAGAAAAAAACATACAGACCCAACACAGAAAGTCTGGGACTCGAACCCAGGATCTTCTTGCCGTGAGCTGGACGTGCTACATCACGCCCTCTGTTGCTATTAGGCAGTGCCGGAATCTTTTGTATCATTATTATCTGGATGCGTTCAAGAAGATCGGCTTTAGAGGCTGCGATTTTAGGCGGGGGACAGTGGTGGCCCGGTGGAAGGGTGCTGGATTACTGATCACAAGGTCGGGGGTTCAAGCCCCACTATCAACGGGTTGTCACTGCTGTCTCCCCAGTGCAACTAACTGGGTTATCAAATGCCGGCCATGTCTCTTACTGTCTGTGGTGAGAGGACTGTAAAGGAACCATTGCTGATTTTCGTCAAGAAAAGCTGCATAGCCGTAAGCGTGTTTCTGCCCTGCGATGGCCTGGCGATCTGTCCAGGGTGTACCCCGCCCTCGCCCTCGTCAGCTGAGATGGGCGCCAGCCTCCCCGCGAGCGCTTAACTAGGATTAAGCGCTTCAGAAAATGAATGAATGGATTTTCGGCGGTGCTTTATTCCGGATTAATACTAACACACAGTGCCGGTGCATCTCGGCGCTGATTGGAGTAAACCGGCGGCGCTACACCTGACCCCCGGTCTCCTCTACCGGTCTCGGTATTATCGCAAGCCTTGATATAATGTTGGGTATCGGATCGGAAAGTACTTCGGTGTTTCCTGGTTACTGTTTCCAGTGAAGCGCGAGGGCGCGACGTCACAGCGGTACGGCAGATGCACGCGGACTGGAATTAGCGTGAAGTGTCCGAGCGCGCGCGCAGCAGGGAGACGGGAGACGGGAGACAGACACGATCCTGAGCAGGAAGGATGCTCTGAACACCCGCACGTTCCTCTGTACGGTGATGGGAGCGCGTTTCGGAGGAATATAAGCTGCTCGGGTAAGTTCTGACGTTTCTCATTTCATCAGCTGCGGCTTTGGGTTTAAAGTTCCGCGTGCAGGGCACGAGGAGCCTCTATAATGATGTGCATAACGCGAATAAAGAGCAGAAACGGGGGGGATATGAGCGCGGTGTTATTGTTCCTGTTCAGCGCGCGCGCCTGGTGCGTTCATTTCGGATGCAGACCGACAGCACGTGATGCGCGTTAAACATGCATGCACGAGCAGTGTTAGAATAAACAATCCACACCAGTGTCATTCTAAAGCTTATTCGACAAGACAGCTGGGAGAAAAATAATTCACACCATATAATAATAATAATAATAATAATAATAATAATAATAATAATAATCATCATCATCATCATCATCATCATCATAATATATATATATATATATATTTTTTTTTAAATCAACTGATCCTAGAATAAATCCAGCTTTGGTGCAAAAAGCCAAGCATGACCTCAGCTATAAATAGACATAATGTGCTTAATGGAAGTAACCTAGATCCTATTTATGGCAGGGAGAACAACATATGCATCCCATTGACCTTGGGCAATGTAAACAGGTCTATTTAGGCTTCCTGGGGGTTTTCTACAGTATGTCTACTGGGATTGAACCAGTCATATAATAATGCACCACAGCACCGGTATCAGTACAGGTAGTGAATGAGCCTTGAAACAAATCAGTGCATCAATCCCCTTAGTTGAGATTAGTGTTTGTGTTTTAAATCAGTCCGAATAGAACAAAGGAATCATGCACACCTGGTGCACAGGTGCATTTTGTCCGGATGCAGGGTAGTGGCTGTAAATCCATCTGTTGCTATGCACTACTTATCAGCCCACCGTGGTGCAAAGTGAAGCGAGATAACTGCACTATAAGGAAACATGTCACTGTTAAATGTCACTGCCGTGCTGAGCCAGAATGCGCCACGCAATTATATCAGGCGTCATACGTTTGGTTGTTTATTTATTTATTTATTTATTTATTTGAAACAGTTAAAAGTGAGCGCCGTGAACGGTTTGGAAATTGTGCCAGGCTACGTGTTAGGAGTTAAAAAAAAAAGCAAGTCATGTGACGTGATGAGTCCGGATCGACCCTACTTCAGAACGATGGGTGTGTCAGGGGAAAAAGGGATGCACCTGAAGCGATGTACCCGTCATGCATTATGGCCACTGAACAAGCCTCTGGAGGCAGTGGTACGATCAGGCCTTGCTTCGATTGTTCAGGTCGAGGCTCAGCAACATTATGTGTCAATAAAATAAAGTCAGATGGCTTCCTGAATGAATTAAATGACCAGGTTATCTCAGCGGTGGAGTTTTTTCTTTCTGGATGACACGGATATTTGCAGACTGTGATCAAAGCTAAAAGTCTTAAAGTGAAATATTAATGTGTGGGAATTTCTCTTTTGGCTGTATAGTGTATAACTCTAGGAGTAAACTGTATGCTGAAGGATACAGTATGCACACAGGAGGTGGACTAGTTGAGGGATGTGATACTGGCACCAGTGAGTATTGACATAAGAATAAATGTTCTTGTTCGGCCCACATTCTGTATTCCTTTTTTAGGGGGGGATTAAAGGCGAGTCATTGTTTTTACATATTTAGGTGATATCAATGCGGTCAATCATGTGGTACAAATCTTATGATCTGGTTAAGAAAAGCCAGGTTAAGAAAAAAAAATCTGAGGAAAAACTGTATGAGGAGCTGATTTCAGAAGGTTTCAGGATGGAAGGACAGAAGGATGGATGGATGGATTGACGGATGGATGGATGAACGGACGGACAGTGCCACAACATAATCCCCCTACGGACCTTCACTCAGCAGGGGATAAAAACTGTTCATTCATTCTTTCATTCATTTTCCGAACGGCTTAATCCTAATTAGGGTCGCGGGGGTTCTGGCGCCAATCCCAGCCGACTCTGGGCAAAAAGCAGAGTACACCCTGGACAGCTCGCCAGGCCATCGCAGAAAAACTGTTCAGCGATTTATAAAATTATTTTGTCTTTATTGGCACGGTGGCATAGTGGTTAGCGCGAAGGTCCTGGGTTCGAGTCCCGGGCTCGGGTGTTTCTGTGTGGAGTTTGCATGGTCTAACCCTGCTTGAGTGGGTTTCCCCTGGTTTCTTCTCAGTCCAAAAACATGCACATAGGCTAACTGGCTGGCTAAATTGCCCCTAGGTGTGAATGTGTGTGTGAATTGTTGTGTGTGTGTGTGTCGGCCCTGCGATGGGCTGGCAAGCTGTACAGGGTGTCCTCTGCCTTTGTCCCGTGTTGGCTGAGATGGGCTTCAGCCTTCCTGTGACCCTAGTAGGAGTAAGCGGTTCAGCAGATGAGTGATTGAATTTTTTCATTATTAAAAAAAATTATTAAAAAAACCCAAAAAGCTTTAGAAAAAGCTTAATATTTAAATTTTTAAAGAATCATTACACTAATTTTAACATCAGATCTTTTGCCTCTGGTCATTGTGTAATTAAATAGAATAAAAAATAATAACAATGAAGGAAAAAAATCTATGATATCCTAGTAAAGTTCTTTGTCACACAGTTTATAATATTGATAATAAACTCTGATCTGATTGCCCTGCACCATTCACAAAGCAAACACCGTTAAAAATGGTGACCACATCAGTCTGAGATTAATATGAGTTTGTATATGCAGTGCCCGTCCTACTGCTTTCACTGGACGTCAGTTTTTAATTGGTCTTGTCGAGTTTCATGGAAACTGCGTGCAGCTGCTGGAAAGTCTAATTATACCCAAGGGGCTAAACTTGAGCAAAAGGCCCAGGTTATTGTTTCTACATTCATTCATACTCATTAGAACTGTGCAACATTTCTCTGTACACAGTTGGTTTCCTCTCTCATTATATTCGAAAAATTTATTTGCATCACACATTAACATGCACCCTACTCCATCAACAGCTCATGATGTTTCATTTATAGTTGGGGTGAAAAGGGTTTAACTCAGAGAAGTGTAGAGTTCACTGCAGCTACTTCAATCGCCACCCTTCCTCAGTGCTATTATGCACTCAGTTGGTGCTTAATGAGGCAAATATGCCATGTAGGTCACATGGTAGGTGCATAGTTACTGCCTGTAGCTCATCTGTTGCTATGCATAGTTCATAAGTCGTCCTCTATCCTATTCACCAATGACTGGACTGATATGGCAGTGCACGTGTGCTGCTGGTACAAGGGGATCAAGTACACTACATTTGATTATTTATGTGTTTTGGCCCTGCAATGGTCTGGCAAGCTGTTCAAGGTGTATCCTACCTTGTAGCCCAGTGTTTGCTGAGATAGGCGCCAGGTGAATGTCAAACACTTTGGACCTTCTGCAAACTCGTATCCTTCCAAATGCATGCTGCTTCATGATGCTTTATACATTGTGTATATAATATAATTATGGGGTATGAGTTTGCAGAGGTACGGGTTTGCAGGGGTACATGTTCGTAATGGAACAAGTTTGCAAGGGTACGAGTTTGTGGGGTACAAGTTTGCAGGGGTATGAAATGTCCAGACACTGCGTCAGCCCCCCGTGACCCTAATAGGATTAAGTGGTTTGGAAAATAAGTGATGAGAGTGAGAGCGTTTATTTATTTATTTATTTCTCCCCAGAGGATCAAGCAGGTAGTGTCTGTGTGGAAGCCTACAGCGTATAACCGATAAGGTTGCTTTCACACCAGCAAGCCAGTCATTTCATTTGTCTGAGTGCTGTCCAGTCTTTTTTTTTTTTATGTTCTGTTACACCACAGCATAGTCAACTTCTCCGCATTTCTGCATCAGTTTTAGCTGTAAGACAAATTAAAGGTGAATTTTAAGGTTTATCTGTATACACACACTATTATATTGGTTAAAATGTTTTTTTTTATACCTTGACAATAATCAGTAACTTGTAAGCTCTAAGAAAGGTTTAAAAATGTCTGTGGCCACCTGTTACTACCTCATGATCCGTTGGACTTTGAATAAAGGTTAAGGTCAGGACTCTGTGGTGCCAATTCATGTGTGAAAATGATACTCTTAACCACTCTCTCACTACTTCAGCCCCAATTTTATATCCATGCCATCAGGGAAGTGCATTGAAGGGTTAACCTGGTCATTCAGTATATTCAGGTTGTTAGCTGAATGAATTTTATTGCCACATAATGTTGCTGAGCCTCGACCTGTCCAACTGGAGCAACAATGCTGATTATGTTCTATAATCAAGGCTTAAAGCTGTCCAACAAAATATTACAGTGCACAACTTTTTTCAAAAATTATTGATGATTTATTATTATTTTTTGGTCGGGCAGCATGTTTGTTTAATTGGTCGAATATCATTTCAGTAGTAACGACTCATTTACTGGGACCTGTAAGGTGGGCACTCTGTATAATGTGCGTCATTCTCGATATGATATGAATTTTTGTTCTCTTGAGATATTTATTATTAACTATTCCTGGATGACATCTTTAATAGACAACAGTGGGGCAGTGGTGTCTCGGTGGTTAAAGTGCTGGCTTACTGATCTGAAGTTCAAGGGTTCAAGCCTATCACTATCACCGAGTTGTCACTGCTGTCCCCCCAGTACAGCTAACTGGGTTACTAAAGGCCAGCCATGTCTCTTACTGTCTGTGGTGATAGGCATGTAAAAGAACCATTGTGAGTGCGAATGTGAGTGTGAATGGCTGTGTGTGTGTGTGTGTGAATGACCTTGCGATGATCTGGTGAGTTGTTGAGGGTGTACCATGCCTTTGACCTGTGTTGGCTGAGATTGGCACCTGCCTCCCTGCTCCCCTCCCCACTCCACTCCCAGTAAGTGAGTGAGAAAACCTAATGACTTGTTAATGAATATTTCTGTTATGCTTGTACTTTGCCGGTAGAAATGCATTGTGTTTTTCTTTTTTTTTTTTTGTCTTTCAGACTGTATTGAAACACATAATTGTACTGGTTCATACTGCATACTGGACCTTACACTGGCAAAAGAACAAAAATGAAACCCCAACAAGGCGTTCTGCACATTCACTGTATCTAAACCTGGCCTTATCTGTCTATGAAGGTTTATCAGATGTAGATTTATTGTTTACACCACCTGGACCTACCAGCTGACAGCTGTGGGCTTATTTATTTATTTAAGTGCATTTAAAAAAGTGCATTTTTTAAAGTGCATGCCGATAAATATGCATTGCTTTTTATAGTTCTCACCTTTCGGCATGGGCATTGTTCTAATTTTGTCTCTAAAGTGTGCGAATGCGTTAAAGTATAATCAGGACAAAGACAAACCCAGATCATAAACTACCGTTTACGATCAACGTCTCAAAGATGACAGCATCAAGCAGCCTGCTATACCATCATAAATCTCTGTATCTGTGCGAACCCTCGTTGAAGCTAAAAATAAACCTGACTCTATCAGTAGGACATTTTGTACAAGTATTGACCCATGACATAGCACGCCACCGTTTATTGTCTCGGCTCACATCCGCAGACACTGAATAAACAGAAGTAACAATGTTTTACAGCACTCAGATTTTGTCCAATAATATTTTGTTGACATATATAGCTGTATTTGACTGGATGGGCAGTGCAATAAATGTGTAGGTGTAGCACTCACAATCGATTTGATCCTGGAGCTCTCTCTGGCGAAGGGAGTGAATAATTTATTAGGACCTTTGGGGAAAATTGAGGCAGGTGGTATCCTACAGACGCTTTGTAAAATAGATTGCCTTGAATGTGCAGTATTTTTTGATGGTGTTATAATAATGATGAGACTTGGATCAATACCAGTCAAAGGAATTACACTGAGTACTTAAGATTTAGGATGATTATGTGGGAAGGATGGCAAGATATTGCTGTAGATCTTCGGGTATAGGGACCAACATTTCATTAACCCCTTCTAAAATATGTACCTGGTCTATCTGAGTGGGAAAATACCAAACATAATGCATTTACTCAAAGGTAACCCCCTGTACATACCCCTTGAAGTTAGGACCCCCCAAAAATATCATTTTCGTCTAAAATCTAACACCGGACTATGAATAAAATAAAAAATTCGATCATGATAGTTAGTTTAATCATACGGACTGTATTAACTGAGATGTATATATAAGCAATTAACATACAGGTAAAGGTATTAAAAACACACTGTTTGTGCTGAAATATTTGAAAATGGTTTAAAAGTGAGTAATAAGAGAATCATATGGGTAACACGCCATCAGTTGTACTGATCCAGTATGGTATTCATTGCCTCATTAAAGTCATCCAGGGCCACCTTTGCACAGGAAGTGATACAGTTTTACAGCATTAGCTTTAATTGACAGCTTCTTATGATCATTCATGAGGCGGAAGAGATCACTGTTTTTTGGCAGTGAAAGAGATGTGTCTCGAGAGACCTCAAGGTGAAGAGCTTGGTGTCTTCATCAACATCACTGGATATGCACTCATCTATGGCAGCAGTAGATGTGAATGGGCCTCCCGAACTCTTGAGGGTTTCTGCGATGACCAACTGCAATATTTGCAATCTCCTTGTCCTGCAACCCTTGTTTTTTTTATCTCCTCCTGCATTTTGTTCCAATCTAGCATCATTTCTGGAATCCTTCCTCCTTTCCTATCAACACTACCATAGCATCGAAATGATCCTGGCTCTCTTCGATCAGTGAGATCAGTAGATTTTGCCTTCACTTGTGACGCAGAAGCACTGCCTAGCTGTTTTGCTCCTCTTCTTGAGAGTTCATAGTTGATAAAGCCAACACTGCGTTCTGCTGCAAGGTTGTTGTATTGGTGTTTCTAGATCTCTCTTCCGGCGAGCCATAGTTTTCTCCCATCTTCGGTCAACAAAGTCTTCACAGAACATTCTCTAGTTCTACTGATCGGCGAGGAAAGCCCATTCCATATCACTCATCTTCACTCCGTGTCTGGGTTCAAGCTGCTTTCGTATGACTGGATCCTGACCGGAAATATCAAACGACTCTTCAGCTCGCTTTCTTGAAGAAATTGTTATTTTGGCGGGTTTTCCATGTCTGAATAAGTTTGACAAAGTCACCATAACGTTTCAAAATATGTTTCTTGATGTGCCTTGTGTGCATAGTGTAAAGGCTGCAGAATAGCCAGGGCTCCTGAAGCGGTTCTGCTACTAACTGAGCTCTCAGGAGATACATCATATTCGGAATTACATCTTTGCATGTAGGTAGCTTGCCTTTGTGGAAAGTCAGGTTTCTGACAAATAATCTACAGCACCTAGGGGCTTTTTGGCTTGTGATCTTGTGAATGGTGTACTAGCAGCCATTATTCACCTGCAAACATAGACCTGGTAGCATTACCAGTGTTAGTGCATAACTGCCACTTCAAATAAGTATATATGTTTGAAAATTTAGGCTAAAATATGCATATAAATGCCTTGTTTCACTTTCCACCAATACCAGTCTTGCAAAAGAAGAAGCATCTGATACAACATGACATTGCTGGCTATATTTATTAGGATCAGGTTAATAATTCTATCTGAAAAAGTACAGAAATCCCACTCAAAACAGCAAAATAGTGATTCTTTCGACATGCGTAAAAATTCCTTATCTTCAGAGGGTATGTAAGGGGGTGTTAGCATTGGTCATTTGACTAAAGCTTGACATTTCTTTATTTGGATTGACCCTGTACATATTTTTAGATGGGTACTGCTATGAAAAATCGACTTTTGCAAAATAACACCACCCACTACTGTAAGGATGAAATAAAACCTGAATGTCTTGCATCACATAAGTCTTTATAATGATCATGATCTTGATCTTGTAATGGCCCTGCGATTGCCTGGCGAGCAGTCAAGGTGTAGTCTGCCCTCGCCCATAGTCGACTGAGATGGGCGAAAGCCTCCCCCGTGACATTAATTAGGATTCAGAAAATGAATGAATGAATTGTCTTGTAATGAAATTATTTTTTTTTTTGTCAAAATATTTTTAATGGAAATGTTTTACTCCCTCATTTCATCAACCACTTAATCCGGTTAGGATTGTGGGGAGTCTGGAGTCTATTTCAGCCAACACTGGGCGGAGGTGAGGTACACCATGAACAGCTCGCCAGACCATTGCAGGGCCAACACACGCGCACACGCACACACACACACATACAGAACCATTTTTGCTCACATTCACACCTAAGGGCAATTTGGAACAGCCAATTAGCTTAATGTGCATGTCTTTGGACTGTGGGAGGAAACCGGAGTACCAGAAGGAAACCCGTGCAAGCATGCGGGAGAACATGCAAACACCACACTGAAATGCCCTCACCGAGCCCAGGGCTCAAACCCAGGACCTTCTTGTTGTGAAGCGGACATACTAACATGTTAATTTTATATTTTCTGTCCACTTTGATCTTCAGTGACCTCTAGTCTCAAGATTCTATTTAGTTTTTATGTCGCACCCCGATGTAATAGTGCATTTTATTCAAGTCAATATCACTTTAAAATTCTCCTGTCCAAATGACTTCTTAGTGTTGTTGCACTGGATACTTATCAGGCACTGCACAAAGTCACTGTCACCTTCATTCTCGGCATATAACGTGATACATTCGTGGAAAGGAGGATAATCGAAGCTCTGCCCTTCAATCTTTGACCACTTTAATCCCTGGCTGAGGGAATTAATAAAAATATGAAAAATGTATGTATATTACAGCTTCCTGCGCCATTGTCCTTTCCAGTTAGTGTTGATCTTGATCTTGAGTGCTGCTTAGCACCTTGATTTGGATGATTTATTTTTGTAGGTTGTCTGGTACTGCAGTCTTGGTGGATTGCATTCATTTGCCAGTAACTGGTGCTTTGAGCCTCTGGCGTTGTTTGCAATCTCAGCACTGTACTTGTACATCTGTTTCATCAACTTGGGGGTTATCATGCCTGACATGCCGGAGGTAATTTTGAGTTTCCAAAGTAACAGGAACAGTAAAGTTGCTTTAGTCTGTTTAAAGTTAATCCTTTAGCTAGACGTGAGCAGAATAATCACAATCAGGTGTTGGAACCACACCACTCAGATGGTCTAGTACCACTTCCAGCTAAACTCAAGTGCCTTCCAATCACACTGAGAGTAATTGCATTTTAAATCGAAATCTGCATGAAGTCAAACAACCTACTGTGTATTTTGGACTGGGGTTCACATTTTTCTGTAGATGTTAGCCTCTAAGGACATTTACATTTACAGTATTTGGCAGAAGCTCTTATCCAGAGCGACTTACAGAAGTGCTTTAGGGTCAATATAAGTGAATACATTCTGATACTGGTTCACTAGGACACAGGCTATTTTTATACCTTTAATCAATACTCAGTGGGTAGGTGTTGTGTGTGTTTTTTCTTTGGGGGGTTGTGTGTGTGTGTGTGTGTGTGTGTGTGTGTGTGTGTGTGTGTGTGTGTGTGTGTGTGTGTGTTACATAGTGCTAATTCAAGTACTTCCAAAAAAGGTAGGTTTTCAGCCACTGTTTGAAGACACCCAGTGACTCAGCTGTCCAGACATCTAGAGGAAGTTCGTTTCACCACCTTGGTGCCAGAACAGAAAAGAGTTTAGATGCATGTTTTTCTTGTCCCATGATAGAAGAAGGGACCAGTCTAGCAGTGCTAGAGGATTATAAAGAACATGGTGCAGTGTGGGGTGTAATAAGTGCTTTGAGGTAGGAGGGTGCAGGTCCATTTTTGGCTTTTGTTGGCTAGCATTAATGCTTTAAATCTAATGCGAGCAGCTACAGGAAGCCAATGGAGAGAGCGTAGCAGTAATGTGGTGTGGGAGAACTTGGGAAGGTTGAAAACAAGCCGTTCCACTGTATTCTCGATCAGTTGCACGAATGGTGTGAGTTGCAGTAGTCTAGCCTTGAGATGACAAGCGACTGAACAATTATCTGCATGGCCTTAGTGGAAAGAACTGGTGAAATTCTTCGGATGTTAAAGAGAAGAAATCAGCGTGACTGAGAAAGATTAGCAATATGAGAGGTGAACAACAGACAATTGTCCATGGTTACCCCAAGGTTTTGTGCAGTGACCGAAGGAGAGATCAAAGAGTTGTCCAGGGAGATTACAAGATCTTAATGTGGGGCGGAGTCAGCTGGGATGAACAGCATTTCGGTCTTGCTGGGATTAAGCTTCAGCTGATGAACTGCAATCCATGAGGGAATACTTGCCAGGCATGCAGCAATCCGGACAGAAACATCAGTGTCTGAGGGAGGAAAAGAGAAGACAATTTGAGTGAGAAGAGAGTCTCGTGGATGACTGTCTCAAAAGCTGCTGAAAGGTTGAAGAGGATGAGATGATGACATCTTGGCTGAGCTTGCTGCATGTAGCTTCTTTATGACAGCCAATGGTGCAGTCTCTGTGGAATGTGCTGCTTTGAAGCCAGACTGATTGGGGTCTTGGAGTTTGTTATGCAAGATGCAGATAGACAATAGGTTATAAATAGGGTGTTCAAAAATGTTTGAATTTTTGAACATTTTTTGGATGGATCCATTTGGACATTTTATACATTCATTCATCCTATTAGGGTTGTGGAAAGGCTGGAGCCTATATCAGCCGACTCTGGGAGAAGGCGCGGTACACCCTGAAAAGTTTGCCAGTCTATTGCAGGGCAACACACACCTATTCACATTTACATACACATCTAGGGGCAATTTGGAACAGACATTTAACCTAATGCCCATGTCTTTGGACTACAGGAGGAAGCCAGAGTACCCGAAGGAAACCCACGCAAGCACTGGGAGAACATCCACACCAAAACGCCCTTGCCAAGACCAGGACTCGAACCCTGGACATCCTTTCTGTGAGGCAGACGTGCTTACCATTGCGCCACCATGTTGCCCCATTTGGACATTTGGACTGAGAAAATAAACTTTGTATGTACCAGCTCCATATTCTCAGAGCTGAGGTGATATTTCTTTAAAATTTCTTTACACACTCAGTAAAGGTTTGGCTAGTGTTTTCCATTTTCATATGTCTGACCAAGTAATAAAAATGACTAAAAAGTTTGTTTTTAGCCGTGTGTCATCTTGTGTAAAACCAAACCTTACTGCAGACAAACTGACTGACAAATAGTTGTACTAAAAGCTCCCTGAGCCATTAAAATAAGTCAATACATGCACTCAGGACCATTAAACAGTAAATTATAGGCAATCTGGGCATTGTGTACTTGCCTGGATGAACAGTATGGGCAATGTACCATTGCTGCTAGGCTACTAGAAATCACACTGCATCCATCCATCCATCTATTCATTATCTATCCAAACTGGTTATGTGTCAGGGTTGTAGAGAGCCAATTCCAGCTGACTTCGGGCAATTCGATGTGGGGTACTCCCTGAACAGCTCAACAATCTTTTGCAGGGCTAACACAGCCACAAACAACCATTCACACTCACTTTCACAGCTATTTTTCCACATATCTCATATTATTCACAGTTAGTCACAGCTAATTTAGAAAAAACAGATCTTATGTACATGTCTTCGGACTGTGGGAAGAAACAAATGTACCCAGAGGAAATCCCACGCAAACACATGGAAAACATGCAGACTGCACTCAGAAAGGCCCTTGACCGAGATTGGAACCTCTGTGTGAAGACAGTGCTATTCAATGAGCTGCCGTGCCCCCCACAACCATATTACAGTATATGGTCATGAATTGAACAGTTTATTTTTCATCTAGGTAATGTGTTGTTCAGCATAATTTCCAACTCTTTTTTTTCCCTCCCTCTCACATTCTGACTGTATGTACTCAGTGGCTGGTTATTTTTAAATGCTGATGCAGTGCATCACTTATCACCTAATTATGGAGAAAGCCTAAGCCAGTATCACAATGTGAAGCTAATTGGCTCTATTTGGCATACACAAATACACATGTACATTAATAGTGGTGTGTGTATATATATATATATATAAAGATATACATAAAAAAAGTCTAACGAAAGCTGTAGCAGGGCAGTAGTGGCCCGGTGGTGCCCAACTATCAACAGGTTCTCACTGCTGTCCCTCCCAGTGCAGCTAACTGGGTTATCAAATGCTGGCCATGTCTCTTACTGTCTATAGCGAGAGGTATGTAAGAGAACCATTGCTGATTTTCATCAAGAGTAGGCTGCATAGCTGTCAAATTTTCAAATTAAAATTTTTTTTGATGTCAGCATCATGTTGAATGTCAGCTTCAAGCTGAATGTCAGCGTGTTTCTGCCCTGCGACGCTCTGGCGAGCTGTCCAGGGTGTACTCTGCCCTCGCCAGGAGTCAGCTGAGATGGGCGCCAGCATCCCTGCAGTTCAGAGAATGAATGAATGAATGAAGCTGTAGCTTGCTTTAACATTGTGAAGATCTTTTCTGCATTCAGAATATGACTGAAAATAAACAGTTATATGAAAAAATATTACAATGGTTCAGGACCAAACACAACCCCAGTCATAATGATTGATTAAAACCATTTATACTCTACATTGATGCTGTTGTCATGTACATGACTCTACCAGACTGTTTAATACTTTGCTCACTATATTTAGTCTCATCAAGCAGGCTATTCCATTTTATCAAATAAAAGCACTCTGAGAGTGCAAACCTCAACCAAGGTGCTTAATTTCCCTCCTTATATTAATTTCTGCTAAATATTTTTTAAATATAATTTTCCTCAACAAGTTCTATATATTTCAACCTTGGCCCGGCAAAGTGGCCTAGTGATTAGCATGTCCACCGTACAGCAAGAAGGTCCTGGGTTCGATTCCAGGGCTCGGACATATCTGTGTGGAGTTTACATGTTCTCCCTCTGCTTGCGTAGGTTTCCTCCTGGTCCTCTGGGTCCTCCGGTTTGCTCCACGCTTTCCAAAGACATGCACATCAGACTAAGTGACTGTTCCAAATTGCCCCTAGATGTGGATGGAAGTGTGAATGTTGTGTGTGTTGCCCTACGATGGTCTGGCGAGCTGTACAGGGGTACCCCAATTTTGCCCACTGTCGGCTGAGATGGACACCAGCCTACCCACGACCCTAGTAGGATCACGCGGTTTGGCAAATTAATGCGTGAGGGACCGAGTTTTATCATTAGATCCGGAATGCAACTTGGATCATGACTTGTAACAAAATCTGCACGTTTTTTTTGCAGAACTCTTTAAGTCATGTATGCT
Organism: Neosilurus mollespiculum; assembly: GCA_030014195.1. NCBI lineage: Eukaryota > Metazoa > Chordata > Actinopteri > Siluriformes > Plotosidae > Neosilurus > Neosilurus mollespiculum. Next base: position 4,618,526 of record JAQMYF010000017.1, read on the forward strand.
AGCACTGCTCTAATCTAATGATTTTAATACAAGAGTTGCAATCAAAAAGTTCTGGGCCCATTCTTGTAGTGAATGTAGGGAGCATAGCAGGGGTCATATATGTGGGGGAGAAGTTTAAAGATATGTCAGTTAGGCTAAATGGCTGTTCGAAATTGTCCCATGGTGTGAGTGTGAATGGTGTTTGTTTTAGCCCTGAGATTGACTAGTGAGCTGTTCAGGGTGTACCTTACTTTTGCCTAGAGTTGGCTGAGATAGGCTCCAGCATCCCCGCAACCCTAGTAGGATTAAGTGGTTCAGCAAATGAATAAATGTCTGAATTTGAACCCTTCTTGGTGGCACGGTGTAATAGTGGTGCGCATCAGCCTCACAGCAAGAAGGTTGTGGGTTCGAGTCCCAGACTCGCCTCGGGTGTTTCTGTGTGGAGTTTGCATGGTCTCCCTATGGTTGTGTAAGTTTCCTCTGAGTACTCCTGTTTCCTCCCACAGTCCAAAGACATGGGAATTAGGCTAACTGGCTGTTAAATTCTACCAAGGTATGAGTGTGAATGGTTGTGCGTGTTTTAGCCCTGCAACAGGTTCCAGCCTCCCTGTGTCCCTAGTAGGATTAAGATTTTCGGCAAATGAATAAATGACTTTGAACATTTCAGCTTTACACACAGACACAAAGTGAGCAACATTTATAGAGCTTGTCAAGGCAGGATTTTCTAATTTTGGATCTCACTTCACTGAGCTTAATATCAGCTTCCTTCTATCCTCACCTTGCATGAAAACACTCGCCTTTTGTAACACTTAATCCGCCATTTGTTTCACCATCGCCCTGCGATGGCCTGGCAAGCTGTCCAGGGTGTACTCTGCCCTCACCCAGAGTCGGCTGAGATGGGCGCCAGCCTCCCCGTGACCCTAATTAGGATTAAGCGGTTCAGAAAATGAACAAACGATGAACGTTTTACCGTCTAGGCAGCAATACTACCTTCCCATTTACTGATATAACTGATCTGTTAAATCTATTTGTTATACAGTCCTCCTATACCCACCGTAGCACTTTCAATGACTTCATGACTTTCAAGTGCCTGTTAAAACACAAATAGTCCAATCCACTCAAACCAGTGCTCGACGAATCTCATGAATTTTCATCTCTTGCGTATAACCACTTCCCAACCATGATCAGTACAGAGCTCCATTAAACCCTTCTTGGTCATCTTATTGTAAGGCAATGATGAGCCCCAGACGTTCTTTGAAATTATAATTAAACTTCTGAAGCAATCTATTATAATTGCTCTTAATTCTGTGATTCAATTTCAATCAATGGCAACAACAAAATAAATTGGGGTTAATATGTTTACCAGGGGCAGTGGTGGCTCGGTGGTTAAGGTGCTGGGTTACTGATCCGAAGGTTGGAGGTTCAAGTCACTATCACCGAGTTGTCACTGCTGCCCCCCAGTTCAGCTAATTGTGTTATCCAAGGCCAGCCATGTCTCTCACTGTCTGTGGTGAGAGGCATGTAAAAGAACCATTGCTGTCGACCTAGAGTAGGCTACTGGATGCAGTGAGTTTCTGCCCAGTGAGAGCTGTCCAGGGTGTACTCTGCCCTCGCCCAGAGTCGGCTGAGATGGGCGCCAGCCTCCCTGCGACCCAAATTAGGATTACGCGGTTAAGAAAATGAATGAACATGTTTGCCAGATTTTCTCCTCTGTTCCCTCAATCTCCTGTTTTTGCCTGAATCTTTCTGCACGCGATACTCACATTGTGCTCACTGGATTAGGCCCTGAATGTATTTTTAAATCTAATTTATCAATCTGCTAGATGGGGCTTGCCCCAACCTTCCTCATCAAGGTCAGCTCATCTGTTATCCTATGCCCCAACTCCCAGTTCATCACAGTCACCCTATTCAAATCTGGACATACTGGTACCATTTAACATTTGGTAACATTTTTATCCAAACTACAGGAACGAAGATTTTGATTGGTACCTAATCATCCCGTTCTGTTATACTCTGGTACCCTCTTATTCTCTCACTCACTCTCTCATGCATTTAATGAACCACTTAATCCAACTTCCTACTAACATCATTACCATCATCATTTTATTAAGTTGATAAAACTGATAAGGCATCACATCAACTGTCAATTAAATATAACTCAATCAATCAATCAATACTAAAATATATAAATGTAGATAAAAAAGAATAAAAATTATGTAAATTAATAACCAAAACAATGTAATTTCAGTAAATAAATGAATATTACAATCTAAAACCCCAGCCGACATTGGTCAAAAGCGGGGTAAACCCTTACCAGAGAGAACAACTCACCAGACCATCGCAGGGCACAAAACACACATGATCATTCACACTCACACCTAGGGGCAATTTGGAACAGCCAATCAGCCTAATGCACGTGCTTTTTCTAGGTCCGAAATGTTTGGTACCGCATCACAAAATGCGATGGAAAAGAAACCTTTTGCAATCTACTTTCACCAAAGGTTTCTTTTCCATCACAAAATGCGATGGAAAAGAAACCTTTTGCAATCTACTTTCACCTGTGTATTGTTATTTCTGGTGACATTCACCTGCTTCTACAGAATCATTGTGACAGTTAAAATAAGTGTGGTAGGTTTTGAACCCGATCCTACGTATTAAAATAATCTTTCATGCGCCAATATGGCTCCAAACTTCCTGAGCTACCACTCTGCTGTGGAAACAATGAATAAGCTATAGTTATATTTTTTCTCCCAAAAGCACAGCTAAAACCCTTGTTAATGTGTATCAGTAACAAGTTAACATGACTGTCTGTGTTTTGTGGTGCCAGTAACCCAGTCTTTGCTAACAGTGTTTAAATGTGAAGCTGTTGGAGATTTTTTACCCTCTTATTTATTTTACTCTGATCTTTGTGTTGTTGTGTATATTTATACTGTATTCGATTCTAACACTCAGCACAAAGTTTCCATGATATCCATTTGCTCTAATGGTTGGAGTGGAGTGTGGATCTCAGTAAGGTAGATAATATAACATGCATTATTTCACATTTTATAGTGGAGCTCCGGAGATCCATACTTATGCAAATGTCGTAAAGCCATGAGCTCAATTTTGTTGTTGTATCCCTGCGCACATGGCCACACAAGGTAACCCGCAGCCATGCTTTTGCACTTCGAGGAAGTTTTCTTGTTTAGTTTTTCTTCTTGAGGAGGAAAAGGTTTTCCAATAGCATTGAAAAGACAGTAAGTTATATTGGCTGCTTCTTTACTGGAAATAAATGCAAACATTTTCGGAGCACTGCTTTTAGGCAGCGCCTCAATATTCCTATTATTCTCAGTTTAAAAAAAAAAAAAAAAAAAAAAAAAAAGCAGGATGAATCAATCCAACTGAAAAAGCTCTGGAATCTCTTTCTGAGTTGATGGTGGCTGATGAGTACAAACTGGATTTTTTTTTTTTTAGCAGTGGAGGTTATAACCTGTCCATGTACTTAACTTTCCTTTAACTTGTCATGCATTTACATTAAACAGTGAGGCTGAAATAGGAAGTCAGAATACTTTTTCCTTTGCTAAACAAAGAACATTCAATGTGAAATAATGCATGCTATTACCTTACTGAGATCCACACTCCAACCCAAACTAACCGGAGATATTCCATATCAACTTGTAACATTGGCGCAAACAGATGTCATGCAACAATTGCGTTGTTTGTTAAAATCAAATACAGCACAAACATATAGAACTGCACAACGCGGAGTGTAAAATAAATAAGAGAAGAAAATAAACTAAAAAATATCCAACAGCTTTGCATTTAATCACTGTTAGCACCGACTGGGTTACTGCCACTGGATAACACAGACAGCCATGTTAACTTGTTACTGACACACGTTAACATGGGTCGAGCTGCACTTTTGGGAGAAAGAATATGTTAGAATGTGTTTAACCTTTTGAAATCATTTTCAACACCAGAACCTGGAGAGGGTGTTGTTTTTTTTTTTATTCTTTTTATTCTGAAAACCCTGAAAATAAGTTATTGGAAAATTGTGATGCAAACCTCAGCAATTGCTATACAGAAAATTATATATATATATAAAAAAATAATAATTTTGGGACCCTGGATCGGGTTATAGGTGTACCCAAAACTTTCCTGCTGTGAGGAGGACGCGCTAACCACAACGTACCCGTGCCGGCTTATGTGTCATTTGGTAGTGTCAGTGGTTTAGTCTTGAAAAAACACAATAACTGAGATGGCTTTAGGTTTATTTGAAGAGAGTTGTTTGATTGTAAGGTAGTTATTAGTGGAGTCACCAGGGTCTTTTATAGATTTCATTAAAAGGACACACTCTATGCTTCATTGCCTTAAAATGATTTCATGGTGACATAGTCATTGAGTGAAGGTCTTTTCATTATAGAGTGCAAAGTGAGGTCTGAAAAGATGTTATTAGGTTAATAATCAAGCAGTGTTAGCATTGATTCAGTCCTGATTAGAAGTGACAAAATTGGTCGAAAGACAAGAATAAGTCGAGAAATTCATGAGAAAATTGCTTTGTAAATTATTGTGTTAGTTAAGAAAGGCTGTACACAAAGACAAATTGGTTGCACATAGAAGGTAGTTTGGGTCAAATGTGCGTGAGTGGCATACTGAAGAAAAAAACCGAGTGAGTCAGTGAAGAGGAAAAAGATTCCTGAGGGAAGAGAAAGACCACTACAAGACAGGACAGCGCTTTACAAAAATCACAAAATAGAGAGACAACAGGATGACCAAGCCAAGAGGGTAACCGATGTTCATTCATTCATTGATTTTCTGAACCACTTAATCCTAATTAGGGTCGCGGGGAGGCTGGCGCCCATCTCAGCCAACTCTGGGCGAGGGCAG
>JAQMYF010000017.1:4623470-4644339 GCA_030014195.1 Neosilurus mollespiculum
TGACATTGTCACAAAGCAGCTTTACATAGTAAAATTAAATTAGGGAGGAATCTAAAAATTTTCTCTACAACCCCCTAGACAGTGAGAGACATGGCAGGGCCTTTGATAACCCAGTTAGCTGCACTGGGGGTTAACCGATGTTTATGCACAAAACAAACAATTAAGACAATATTGTCCAAGAAAACACTTTTGTCTGGATTTATGCTGAATCCAGCTTTCTCCTCTATAGAATCCATGGTTGAGTTTATATGAGGAGGATGCTGGGAGAAGTACTTATGTACTCACGCCACTGTAAAAACTGTACATCATAAACTCAATTCAGTTTTATTTCAATCGCACTTTTTACAATTAACACTGTCGCATAGCTTTGCATAGTAAAAACAAATTTGGTAAAGAATTTAAACATTTCTCTATAAACCCTACACATCCCTAATGAGCAAGACTCTGGCGACACGGGCAAAAAAACCTCCCTCAGTCAACAGGAGAAAGAAACCTTGAGAGGAACCAGAGTCAAGCGGGAAACCCATCCTTATTTGGGTGGAACCAGATAAAAATACAAACCCTCTAGCGGAAACTTCACTGCAGTTTAACATAAAGTGTAGCTGGTTATCTTATAGTAGTAATGGTATTGTAGTCCTAAATCATTTTAATAAAAGAGTTATATAAATATCACCAGCAGTGAAAAGTCATCTTCTCAGTTCCTGAGTGTATATTTAGGTCCATGTGGATCATTATCGGTGGGAATGAGGGGCTTCTAAGATGAGAACCTAAGCCAGTAGTGGATCACAGGATTCAAGGAGTGGAAGGATCAGGATCACTCGTGTATCAGAAGTAGCATGTGTACCTCAGCAAAAACACAGGTGGGGGGAGGGGGTTGTTTATAAGTGCTGAGTGCAAACAGGGATTCCGACATGAGTAACTATGACAGCATAATCAAAAAGAGAGAACCAGAAGGAAGACAGACATAAGCACCCTGTGACATAAGGCAATCAGCAGGGTGTACCACGCCTTTATCTGGAGTCAGTTGGGATGGGCACCAGCTTCCTTGCAACCCTAATAAAGGATAAATTGGTTATGAAATAACATAAAAATAAAATCTTCTTCTTTCCTCCTCCTCTTCCTTTTCTTCTTCCTCTACTTTTTTCTTCTTTGTCTTTTTCATCCCCTTCTTTTTCTTCTTCTTCTATGGATTACCACCAATTATGCGCTACCAATGGAGTACCCCTAGGTTTTTATTAGTATATGAAGCCTTAATAATATGAATGATAGTTTCTCTCAAATTAGGCAGTTAGGAGATATTTTTATTCTTTAAGATCCCTGAATACACCTCCTAGTTTACAAGCTTTGACTCATCATCACTGATGTTTATTTTTGTCTCTTAATTACAGTACAGGACTCACAATGAAAGATTTGTATTGTATTGCTGATAGATTAACCCTGGACACTGAAGTCATAGTATATAAATATAACAGGAGCTACAATTATCATTCTCTTCATCAAGTCCCTGGAGCTAAACCAACTGCTTATTAGCAACAGCCATGCTCACTTCTGCTCAGGCGAATCTGGGCTGCAAACTTTAATTACATCTCATATGGTAATGAGGCATAATTATAGACTTGGGAAATCTTTCTGTTTATAGCTTTTCTGTTTACATGCGAAGTACGGTACGTGCATTTTTGAAAATGCCTTTAAGGGCCTCAGTAGCAAATGTTGCATGTAAGTGCAGTGTGGGTTATTAACCAAGCAGCGGTCTTCAAATTAATGTACCAATTAGGACAAAACTATGACGTGAATAAATAAAAACATTCTGTTGAAATTGCTTATTTTTTCTTTTCTACGTATTTGGACAAGAAAACAGTTCACCATTTTTGATACGGTGCCTGTAGATGAAGGTGATATTATACAACCGGTGGTATATTTATACAATTGTTATTTTGTACCCATAATAATCACATGGAAAAAGTACGTACACTCTTATATTTATCCCACCTTTAAGTGTATAAAATTAGACTCAGGTGTTTCAGATTAGGCGTCACTGATTAGAGCCTCCTGCAGGTGGAGCCTCTCTTATTTAAACCTGATGTCCAGGGGGCTGGTGTTCTGTTTGGCACTTGGGTGTGGAGTCATGGTGCCAAGCTCGTGAAGCCTTTGAAGAAAAGAAAAAAAAAAGAAAACACTAAATAAAATAAATAAATGAAAAAGCTGTAGATGCCTATGAATTTGGAAGGAATTTCAAAATATTTTAAATGTTTTTAATACAATACTGTTTGATTTGAAAAAAGTCCCCATGAATCCCAAAGTTTCATCACAGGATCCAAAATTGTAATAAACTAAATTGGAAGCAAAGATTCAAGCAAATACATGCAGGAACATTCTATATGACTTGACAGCAAATCTCATTAAATTGCATTAAATTAAGTTAAGGAAAGTAGAAATAGACACCACTTAAGGTACTATTTTGGTAGCTACACTTTTTAAGGTGGTGTTTTCATGTAATAGTGAGAGCTATTAATGAAACCCCAATAATTTCCTCTCTCTCTTTAAGGACCGAAAGCATGAAAAAGATATGCAATGTGCAATATTAGATCTAAAAGTGTGGAGGGCTTTACAATTATATATAATTTTTATCTATTGGCTGAAAGACATAACCAAGGTTGTTGTACTTTTCTCTGGTTCTCAGAGTGGAGATGATTCACTGAGCGCTCGTTCTTTTATCCTTTCCAATCTGTACAAAGCTCACAAAGGACAAGGGATTCATTTTCATCTTATTAAAGATATACAAGATGTCACACATCCATATTCATTAACCCTCCTTACCCCATTCTCAATAACCATAATAATGATAAAAACACTTCAACAACATATTTATTTAATAAAATACCCACAATGAGCAGTCACAGCCTTGAAGTGGTTCTTCATTAGTAGATCCAGCATGAATACTGCTTTCTAAATCTATATCAAGTGTTGGATGCAGTTAAGCAATTGTGACTCTTTCAGTTTGAATCAATAGTAATAGATATTCAAGTGGCGGCATGCTGGCGTAGTGGTTAGCACGTCCGCCTCACAACGAGAAGGTCCTGGGTTCGATTCCGTTGCTCGGGTGTTTCTGTGTGGAGTTTCAATGTTCTCCCAGTGCTCGTGTGGGTTTCCTCAAGGTACTTTGGTTTCCTCTGACAATCCAGTGGCACGCACATTAGGCTAATTGGCTGTTTCAAATTGTCCCTAGGTGTGGATGTGAGTGCGAATGGTTGTGTGCATGTTGACCCTGTGATGATCTAGTGAGCTGTTCAGGGTGTATTCCTTTTTCACCCAGAGTTGGCTGAGATAGGCTTCACCCTCCCTGTGAATTTTGTAGGATTAAGTTCTCCTCATGCTTGTGTGGGTTTCCTCTGTGTAGTCTGGTTTCCTCTGACAATCCAAAGGCATGCATATTAGGCTCCGTGGCTGTTCCAAATTGCCCTGGGGTGTGCGTGTGAATGGTTGGGTTTGTTTTTTGTTTTTTTTATACTGTATTAATTTCACAAGGGAAACTTCTGCATTTAACCCATCCATAGTGAGCACACACACACTCAGAGCAGGCGGCTGCCACACACTGCAGCGTCTGGAGAGCAATTGGGAGTTAGGTGCCTTGCTCAATAGGAAGGTGCTGCTCACTCCCCCCCCGCCACACATTTTCCCTGCTGGTTCGGGAATCGAACCCGCGACCTCTCGGTCCTAAAGCTGCTTCTCTAACCGTTAGGCCACGGTTGCCCTTCAGTGGTTTGGCGAGCTGCTCAGTGTGTACCCTGCCTTTGCCCAGTATCGGCTCAGATAGGCTCCAGCCTCCCCCGAAACCCTAGCAGGGATAAGCCGTTCAGCAAATAAGTGAGTGAGTGATGGGATATTCAAGTCACATCATAAATAACATTAATTCATTCTTTCATTCATTCATTTTCTAAGTTGCTTAATCTTAATTAGGGCTGCAGGGAGGCTGGCGCCTATCTCAGTGCATGTTTGTGGACTGTGGGAGAAAACTGGAGTACCCGGAGGGAACCAATAAATAACATGCTAGACAAAATCTGAGTGCGATTTTCTCAAAATTGCAGTGAGCAGTGCAGTTCTTGACATGTCCTCTGATTACAGACACACACTGTGTGTGTCTGAGAGACAGAGAGAGAAAGAGAGAGGGAGAGAGAGAGAGTGAGAGAGAGAGACTTGGACCGACAGGTAATGAATGAGGATGAAACAGACAGGATGAGTCTGTAGCCCCCAGTAAAGCCTAAGCTGATCCATTAAAGAGCTCTTCTATAGTGCAGAGGAGCACAAGCAGCTAGCATCAGCCGAGATGTGTCAGCATTGATTAGTTTCAGAAGCTTCGTGACGTGATAGAGATTGAGATTATTTACATACCAATTGACTTTGTAAATTATGGTCCACATTGGTTTTAATACCGTGTGATCCTTGCACCTGTGTAGTGTAACACTGGCATTATTTACAGTACAGTATGTAATATTTATAGGATCTCTCATCATTCACTCACTCACTCACTCACTCACTCACTCATTTGCTGAACCACTTAATCCTAGAGTCCTGGGGAAACTGGAGCCTATGCCACCCAACTCTGAGTGGAGGGAACTACACCCTGAACAGCTCACCAGACCATTGCAAGGTCAACACACACATTCTTACACCTAAAGGCAATTTGGCCCTCTCATAGAGGCTGCCATCTTGCACCTCCATGTTTCAACAGTAGCCCAGAACCATGCAGGCTTTAGATGGTTGCAGTCTGGAACCTCAACACTAGGTGCCACTAGATACTGCTATATTTTACACACTATACCTTCAACTCAAAAAAAATTGTTCTTTATTAAATTCCAGATCTTTTCCTTCGATGAGATGATTATATGTCTCACCACAACCATCAAGTTTTTACTCCTAGAAAAGCTATTGGGTTAATAATTTATGCTAATGCCATGCAATCGCCAGGAATGCTGTCGGAAGAGACGTGATCCCTTTGTATACATGATATTCATGTGGCTTTTTAGCGGAGATTAAGTGGTGACAATAAAGTTCTCGAAAGTGTCCCAGAGCAACTATTTCTTCATCAAATCATAGCCACGGGCGCAGTTACTTTAGTTTACGAGAAGATGAATATCAATGAAAGCAGCCATATTGAAGGGTACTTTCTGTAGATAAAAATACGAGTTTAGATTCAACTTGATAGCATGTCTGCCTCACAGAAGGAAGGTCTTGGTCTAGAGTCCCTGGCTTGTGCGTTTCCGTGTGGAGTTTGCATGTTCTCCCCTTGCTTGGTACTTTGGTTTCCTCCCATAGTCCAAAGACAAGCACATTAGGCTTAGTGGCTGTTTTTAAATTGCATGTAGATGTGGATGTGAGTGTTAATGGTTGTGTGTGTGTATGTGTGTGTGTGTGTGTGTGTGTGTGTGTGTGTGTGTGTGTGTGTGTGTGTGTGATGGCCCTGGCTGTGTCTGGCGAGCTGTTTGGGGTGTACACCCAGTGTCGGCTAAGATAGGCACCAGCTTCACCACTACCTTAGTAGGAATGGTTAAATGGTTGAGCAAATGAGTGAGCGAGTGAGAGTTTCAAATTGAACCGAACTCGATTATTTCAGTGACGTGTATTTCTATAACCACATACTGTATACAGTGTGATTCATTTATACCATCTAACATACACTGGTCCTCTAGAACAATTTTCACTAAAGACTAAAGGCATTAAAACCTGGATTCATGACATGAAACACTAGATACCTCAATATACCTCAATACAGCGCATAAATGTTTAAATAAAAAAAGGCAGAGAATGCAGAGAAATATTAAAGTACTACACTTCAGTATGTGAAGAGGTCGAATGAGATCAGAGTAGGTCCAGTAAAATTTGAAGCGGCTTCCCATAAAAAGTGCTGTGACATGGAGGTTTTTTAAAAACTGGAATTTAAGGCCGAGTTTCGAATTTTGCTGCAAAAGAGAGGTTTTTGTTTGTCTTTAGAATGAGATAATTAAATGATCCTATTCGAGAAAACACAGGAGAAAACGTCTGAAGGTCAGGAACCAGGTGAGCCGCAACACTTTGAAAGCTTTAATGGAACAGATAAACAGACAAAGGAAGACAAGTGGCATTAATCATGTCTGAGGATTATTACAGCCTGAATGAGGTTTCAGTGCTGTTGTGAGGAAATGTGAAGGTTCGGCTGGGTGGAGAGATGTCAGACAAGAATTTCATCATCATCATCATCATCATCATCATGTCTTCCCGCAGGCTGGTGACTCGATTTGGTATTTTTTTCCATGCCTGTTGGTCAAGCATGGCCACATTAAGGTGGTCCTCCATTAGACATGGTGTCCCGACCTAGCAGTTCTTAATGTGGTGCGAGGATGGCCAACTTTTCGCTTTGTTACTGGCATCCAGAGTTTGGGTATGGTATTCTTCATCAGCTCATTTGAGCAGTGATCATGCCCAGAAACATTCCAGACTCCGCAGAGCAGGTGGGTATAACTTTGGAGGAGAGAATTAGAAGTTCACAAAGATTTATTTCTTTATTTTTCTCTGTCTTTACAGTCATACTGATAAAAAAAAAAAAAAAAAGAAAAAAGTGTGAATGAATTGTGAGAGAAGCTGTGTGATTTGGTCAGTCAGGAATTTCTTGCAAAGATGAAAAGAGTGTTCTCGCCACCCCTGGGAAATTCAGGTAGCGAGTAATGCATTGTGTTTAAATTGAACCTTCATCGATTAAATGACAGAAATACGGAGAAATACCTTTTGTAGAAGAAAATGGTTTGGAAGATGGGAGCTTTTTCTCACCATTGTTGCCTCTGGGGTTGGTCTCGTTCAGCACACACACATTCATGCTCACACACCAAGGGGTAATTTGGAGTAGCAGAACAGAATCTGCATAACGGTCATGTCTTTGGAGTGTGGGAGGAAACCAGAGCAAGAAGGGAGAGAACATGCAAAAATCCCACACCGAAACACCTGAGCCTGGGACTCAAATACAGGATCTTCTTGCTACGAGGGACTGAAGCCCTGAAGACCACTTGCCTACAGATGGGAAGAAATGGACGGCCGACATGGGACTTGAATAGTCTTAAAGAGGAAATGGAGCAATGCTTAATAGAGATACATTGGAGATAATTATGTCTCTCTTTGAATAAAACTGTCTGCCAAACAAATAAATGTAAATCTAAATTTATTTGATTAGAAAAGTGCCTGTGGGAAATTTGGGAGATGGCAGAACTCTTGCATCAGGTTTCCCACACAAGTGCATACCGGTAATAAAAAAAACCAGCAAACTTGAAATCTATCTGCCTGTCTGTCTGGCTGTCTGCCTGTCTCTTCACTCATAATTATCTTCACTTAAAACTCACCTTGTAGGAGACAGATGGACTACTCATCTAAAGGTCCAGAATAATTGGCATCATTCCTAAAAATGCCCAAGAAGTAATCTATGAAAGGAATAACACATGCAGTAATTGATATTTTGATTGACAAAACAGACAAAATACTGAAATAGATTTTCAGTTATTGCAATTTTACACTGGTTTTCAAAATTATCTACTTTGTGGCATAGTGGTTAGCACGACTACCTCACAGCAAGACGGTCCTGGGTTTGAGTCCCGAGCTCGTTGTTTCTTGTGGAGTTTACATGTTCTCCCCTTGCTTGCATGGGTTTTCTCAGGGTACTCCAGCTTCCAAATTGCCCGTAGGTGTGAATGTGAGTGTGAATCGTTGTGGGGATGTTGGCCCTGTGATGGTCTGGAGAGTTGCTCAGGTTGTACCCCACCTTTGCCAAGTAATGGCTGAAAAAGGCTTCAGCCTCCTCGCGACCTTAATAGAATTATGCGGTTCTGCAAATGAGTAAGTCAGTAGTTTTTGATTCCTAACTTGCAATGGAAAACAGCACTGAGCATACTTCCTCTAAGTTCCACTGCACCATGATGTTCGTTTGAAACTCTGTTTACTTAGATTTGTGCAGATGGACCCTCTTTAAGTTGGACCACTGGTGTTTGGCAAATCCAGAAACTCTGTGATTGTAAAACACTGATTTTGAGTTTTAGGAACAGTTTCTGTGTTGTTTTTAAGAGTGACTGTCTATCCATGTTGATCTGTGGGTAGGTCTGAACCTCCTGGCAGAGGCGCCCAGGTTTTGGGTTGAAATGCAGTACCTAAGTACTGTAAGATCCCAAAGCATGAATGACTCACCACCATATTCTAACACGGGCTTCAATTTTTTAGTTGTTCCCTTTACCACCCGTGCTGATAATGCATGACCAATCAGTTTGGTTTTTGAACTCGTCTGACCACAACAACTTTCGTGCATCAGTGAGCCTTAGGCACCCATGACACTCTCACCACTTAACTGGATCTCCTTCCTTGTTCACCTTTGGTAGGTGCTTTCCGCTGCATACCAGGAACACCTCACAAGTCCTGCTGTTTCGTAGATAAATAAACCCAGTCGTTTATCCATCACACCTTCTCAAAGTCACTCAGATCTTAGCACTTGCTCATTTTTTCTGCTTCCAACACATCAACTTCGAAAACTGACTGTTTACTTTTTATCAAATACATCCCACTGTAATGAGATAATCAACGTTAGCCACCTGTTAGACCACCTGTTTGCAATGTTAGTAATCACCTGTCAATCTTATTTTTTATGTTATGGGTGATCAGTGGAAAAAATATATTCCTTAATATTTTATATTTCTAAATGCAGTGGTAGTAGTAATTATAATGACCTTGACACCTTTTAGACTCAATCTTGATCTCAGCTTGCTGTGATTTTTGTGCGCTCACACCATACCGATCATGATCCCGAATTAAGCCGATCATATTCCGACGTTATTCTGATGTTGGTCTGATGTTTCATACGATTTTGTTCTCTGAACACAAAAATAGCCACATTTTTCAACACTCCCAAAATATTTCACTCTTCCCCGAAGTTTACCCCGAAATTCTACAATGTCTTCTGATGCATACCGAGGAGCACTGATGTTCTTTTATTTTTTCCAATGTAACACCGGAGTATGATCTGGATTATGATCAGTATGCTGTGAGTGCAACTTTAGTCTTGGAATTGAATTTTGCCGCCTTGACTACAACTAATCGAATATGCCAACATGGATTCAGAAGCTTTTACAGATGTGAACCAGGGAACATTACTAATGAAAATTGATAACATAGTGAAAACAGAGGCAAATATCTACTCTATCTGTTACATAATAGTTAAAAGAACCTCCATTTTTGTATGCCAAGAGATCACATCAACATTTTTCAGTTGGGTCACAAAATCAATTCAGGTCAAAGTTCACCAAGGCCTAAAAATATGAAGCTAGTATCTCGTGGATTGGTGAATACTGATGAATAATGGGTTCCGTCAGGGTTCACAAAATATTGATAAACAGTTGGCAAATAGTTTTTAGGGTTGCAACGGTTTTTACTGTCTTGTTCAAAAGTTTCTTTGCAAATGTATTTTTCCACAAACAGTTTTAAAACAGTTTTAAGTGTTGGCAAACAGTTGTAACATGGGTCTTTAAAGGTTTTTTTTTTTGGTTCGCCAAGTAGTCGCCAACACAGTGCTGGGGAGGGTCTGCTCACCCTTTTTATATGGTTGGGTCCATCTATCATTCTTTATCCTCCTCTTCTTTCATTCTCTTCTGCTGTAAGATAGTTGCAGTAGCAGCCAGACAAAGCAATTCTTCTGCAAGGGCAGCAGCATGTTGGGCTTCTTCCTGACAGAAATCCAGCTTCCTATTTTATGGGTTGGGTGGTTCGATTCCAAGATTCACCTTACATTCACCTGGTATTTTTTCTAGGAGTTGGCAAAAGGTCCTAAACGTTCCCAAACAGTGGCAAATATTTGTAAATATATGCTTGCCAATTGTCTTTCACAAACACCTCCCCAAACATTCATGAGAATGTTGCAAATTGTCGGTAAGTGTCGCAAAATGACAGGGGCGAGCCGTGATTTTCGTCAACATTTGTCAGGAAGGTTGGTGAAGCCAAAATTCACCACGTTCATTAGCATTTGCATTTGCATTTATCGTCAGATAAAGGCTTAACGATTAACAGAAGCTAATTCATCTTTCCATCCCATTTCCTTTCTGTTTCAGTGAAATGGGTTTCCTGCCAGGTACATTTTTTTTTTCCAGTGGGTCTTACGTTGAGAAATCTAAACAGTGTGGAATGCGTGTCGTTCTGAGAAATCGAACAGATCACCTTCCAAAAGAGTCAAAATTTATTAATGCTAAAGTGTATGGCATCTCTGATCAACTACAGAAGTCCTTCTTCAGTATTCAGTATTATGGCCTGTGTAGTCTATAATCTTTACTGTCATATTAAACAAATTCAATGAGAGAATGAAGGAAAATTGTCTTGTGTCTTGTAGATGATAATGTGAAAAGCAAGAACAGAGATGACTGATGTGGAGACTGTTGTCACTGACTTCGCTGCCACAGGAAGGACTGGTCGACGAAACGCCATGCCAGATATTTTAGGCTCCAACGCAGGACCAGAAGCAGAAGACCTACCAAACAAACTAGCTGATCTTGCTGTTGAAGGTACGGTTCATTGTGGCTTCAGTGATGTTTCTAATAGTTAGAGAAGTAAAGAGAGTTAAAGATATTAGAGATATGAGAGATACTTGCACAGTGATTAAACTGAGTAAAACCAGAATTACTCACTCACTCACTCATTCACTCACTCACTCATTTGCCAAACTGTTTTATCCGTTCTTAGGGTTGCGGGGAGGCTGGCGCCTTCTCAGCCAACACTGGGTGAAGGCGAGGTACACTCTGAACAGCATGCCAGACCATCACAAGGCAACACACACAACTATTCACACTCTTATGGGCAATTTGGAGCAGCCAATTAGCCTAATATACATTTCTTTGGACTGTGGGAGGAAACCACTCAGGCACAGGGAGAACATGCAAACTCCACACAGAAACGCCCGAGCCCGAGACTTGATTCCAGGACCTTCGTGCATTGATTGATGATCTGTGTTTCTTTGTGGAGTCTTCCTATGCATGAGTGGGTTTCCTTCCGAGTACTCCGGTTTTCTCCCACAGTCCAAAGATATGCACATTACGCTAATTGGCTGTATAAGTGTGAGTGTGAATGTGAACAGTTGTGTGTGTGTGTGTGTGTGTCTGTGTGTGTGTGTGTGTGTGTGTCTGTGTGTGTCCTGCAATGGTCTGACGAGCTGCTTAGGGTGAATAGAAAAGCTGACACTGGAGACATGAGTTTAAAGCTCATGCTGTACTTGGAAAATAATCAACCCTAGAGTGATGTTTAATGTGGCCCGACTTGTCACCTGCAGCCTGTATCATTGTGTAAATGTTATGTTATGGTGCTTTATATACACATTATGTTCATGATATACATTTAACAGATGATGCTGAGCATGGAGGAGAAGGTTCATCCTCAAGTGACCCAGTCAAGGACCCTGCAGGGGGGAAGGACCAGGCAGAGGGAACATAACTTCACCCATTGGAGCCTGAACCAAACAGCACCACAAACAATCTCTCCTTTAGCCTCCATGACCAAACTACTGTTATGGTTGCAGTCTGTGCTATGCAAGATCAGCTTCACTGGAGGATTTTACTTTGATGTAGGCTGATGGAGGAGCACACCCATCCTCTGGAAATGTTTGTTTTGACAGAATCAGTCAGTCCCCCCCCCTATGTGTGGCACAAAGAATAATAGCGTTTATATGTCTTAGAAAGAACCATATAATGTTATTTTCCTAGTTTCATAAGGGACCACATAATTTATTTTTTTTATTGTCAGTAAACTAAAAGACTCTTTAGTTTCTATAAGATAAATTCCATTCCATTTGTATATGTGAGTACAATTAAAACCTTAAGTATGTGGTTAATGATCTATTTTGTGATTTTTTTTTTAAATTTTTGATAAATATACTGTATATTGTACACTTTTTTCTGAGTGCTTTTTTTTGTCAAAGTCAAAATGAGTAATTATGGAACTGTTATTTATTTATTTGTTTGTTTATCTTGGCTTTTCATTATCCTTATCAACTGCTGAATGTTACACATCATGTCATTGTCTTACAAGTACTGTAGGCATCAAATTAAAAAAAAAAAAAATTGGTGGTGGTTTAATATTATTTTCCCCTGTGTTCTCTCAAAAGCAAAGAAGCAGTGCATCAGCCTCAGTAGGTGGGATGTCCCTGATTCGTGCAAAGAAAAAAAAAACAACAACAGAATTTTTGTAACACAAAAATATTTTTATTACTCATTCATTAAAAAAAAATTAATGTGAGCCAAACATCAAGTCTGTGTCATAAGCAGGTGTGAAGATATTCAAAACAGAATGTTTCCTCAGCAACCACATCCACTCTACTAGAAAACCTGACCGAAGACCTTTCATATGAACAAGCATCAAATCTCTGTTATAAGTAGCTGTGGAGATATTCAAAAAAGAATGGTTCCCTAGCAACCAAATCCACTTTTTCTAAAAGCCTGTCTAAAGACCTTTCCTGTGAACCTAAAATAAAGCCACAGTGACTGTGGAGATACAAATTAAGTGCACAAAGGTTATGGTGAGACAGGCAGAGAGACTGAGGGACACAGAGTCCAGCTGATGAGTGTCCGTTACATGGGACATCCCACAATAAAAACACATTCATAAAGGTTCTTAAAGTGCATTTGAATTGAAATGTACAATTTCAACTGTATTGTTGTCTGTTACACCAATGTACTAAATGCTGGCATTGTGTAAAATAAACCCTGTACTTAGTTTTTGTGGCTGTGTCTGAAGAAGTGTTTGCTATATTTACTCCAGAGAATCAATTGGTATAATAGGTGTTACCCAATTGATATCATTTTATTTTTTTTTTAGCATAACCACACAATCATACAAACAAATCAGTTATCTGATTCACCGGCTCTAAAAATCCCCTCCTCCAAGATGATGTATAAATAATGGTGTTCTGCTCGGCAGATTAAACGAGCAAAGTCTGCTTTTCCATCTCTGGTCCCATAAAAAATAAAATAGATTAATTATATAAAAATGGAAGCTTTCATCGGCACTTGGAAACTTATTGAAGACCAGGACTATGATAAGTATCTGAGAGCAATTGGTGAGTCATTTTTTAAAAAATTAGTTTTCTTCACTTCTCTTTCTTCTCTGCATTTTCACACCATTCCAAGGCCATTCTTCAAATAAATCGCGTACATTGATTGTATACCATGATACAGGTTCTGAGGAAGAAGTGATTGCTGTTTCAAATGTACTGAAACCAACCATTACATTTTCTCAAGAAGATGACATTGTGACAATTAATCGACAGAGTGGCACTGGTACTGAAGAAGTATCATTTAAACTGGGTAAAGAATTCCACAGTATCAAAAAGGATGGCAGATACTGCAAAGTAAGTAATAGTTAATTCTAAAAATGGTTACAGTTACTTTTCGTTTCCATGTTTAGGTTTTGCCACAGTTAAAGTAGAACAATGAATGAAGCTTAGAACAGTTTGTGCATTTTGCATTATTAATCTTCTCCACTGGACACAGTAGGACATGGACAGTATTTAGAAACTTCAAGCCAATAATGTCACTTGATGTAATAAGTTACAATTTTTTTTACAGGAACAACTTACAGATGGGTTTGTATGGCAGAGATCCAAAAAAAAAAATGTAATTATTGATATGGTGAAAGTTTTGTAAGGTTTACTGAACATTTTTGAAAGGAGTCTCCAGTGTGAGCATTTTGTTACAAACACATTTACTTTAAAATGTCTGCGGCTATATTGTGTGTGTGTGTGTGTGTGTGTGTGTGTGTGTGTGTGTGTGTGTGTGTGTGTTTGAGAGAGAGAGAGAGAGAGAGAGAGAGAGAGAGAGAAAGAGAGAGAGAGAGGCTGGCAAGGGGACTGTTTCCTTACAGCTATTATAGTGTGAGTGATGACAGGAATTATTTTATTTCATAAATTTTTCATGCCATTAAACGTAACTTGAAACTGCTAAAACTAGGTGTTGCTCATTAGTAATATAAAATTGTATTCTGCATATCTCTGCAATATAACACAAATATAACCCCCTTCAAAAAGTGTTTAATCTTCAAATAATTCTGTAACAGGAGCCCTCAGAGGGCGCAAACCTCCGCCAAGCCCAACAATCCCCAATATTAACTAAAATGACCATGTCTTACAATGTTAAAGAATCTTTTAAAGAATTCCTCAATTCAGAATTCCATCCGGATCATCTCCAAAATCTGATGGCGTCTTCCCTGTCCAAAGCCCTAACTCTGGCAAATATTTTATGGAACTCTGCATATAATTTTTTTTTGCAAATAACAGAAAGAATGCATCATATCCTACTGGGCCTGTGGTAATTTCATACTTCTAAAGAAAAAAAAACCCTCCTGTCTCACAATGTTAAAGAATTTGAAAACATTCCTGGATACAGAATTTGATTCGGATTCGTCTTCCTTAACCAAAGCCCCATCTCTGGTACAAATGTCATGAAAGTTCATGCATACTTTTTTTTTGTATAATCTTACTCATAAACAAACACACAAGCCAAGGGTAAAACATAACCTCCCAGGTAGAGGTAAATATGAAATTTATGTCATTTTTGAGAACTGACTCGATATAACCAGAGATTGTTTGCTAGATTGTTGTAGTTCTGGATGGAGACCAACTTGTACGGGTGGAGAACTGGGATAGTAAAGAATCAAGGTCTATCTTCGAGATCAAAGATGGGAAACTGATCAGGGTAAGAACAGGCTCAATTTACTTTATAAGTTGTACATGACAGCAATTTAAAATATGATACTACTACTACTAATAATAATAATATTAATAATAATAACAAATTTGCATAAAATTTTACAGACAGTCACATTTAAGGACATCACAGCAGTACGAACCTTTACGAGGGTGTAAAAGTTGGACGACCTTCCATCTATATTGTTAGTACTTTTTTTTTCCAGTGGAGACTGAAAACATTTCTAAAAGAAGAAATAACTCCAATATCCCCATTATCACTTCATGTGTCCAGTCATCTACTGTAAACCATTTGAAACCAAACTCAATAAAGAATTATGTAAAGTATGTTCTCATGCCATTCCTTAACACTGCCATTGGATACACTTGCATAAAACACAATTAGAAAATCCTGTTAACACAATGGATAAAATACACTGTGGTGGAGGCAGGTTAACTGAAATTGAGATGAAAATCTAAAGACTACCACAGATGTACTACAACATGTATATGACACAAATCAAATATTATACTATATATTTATATGGGATGAAACGTGGGATAAAAGGGGAATGAAATGTATTAAATTAAAGAGCCTCAACAAGAAAACATTCCGTTAAATAAGAATGTAGATTTAATGGGAAATAGAGTACAAAGATCCAAAGTACAGGTGAGTTTGTAACTACAGTATTCTCATATCTACATAATGAAGTTCATACCTTTTGTAAGTTTAGAAAAATAAACCCTCTCTGGCTGTATTCATCCTACTTACTTTATGGAACTCTAAAATCTGTTTCTTGGAATAGAAATGAGGAGTCCACTTCAAGTCAAGTTGGTCAGTTTTTAAGAAAAATCTGATTTTTTAAACTTTTATTATTTTTTTTTATAGGCATAGAAATTATCGGAGTTTCGCTTCTTCTGCTACAATTTATAACACGAGTTAGCAGGTTTTAAAAGTGGAGCTTTCAGTGGGACATGCGCAGGTGCCTGAAAAAGAGGCTCAGGGAAATAACTTTTTTTTTTTTTTTTTTATATATATATACAAAATTTAGCAGGTTTTGCAAGTGGACTCCTCAAACATTGTAACACCAGCCTTTATGTATAACATACAGTAGGAGTGCACTGTTAGTGAAAGAAAGTAGCTGCCAGAATATAAATGTGAGCCAAAATAGCAATGTGGGTATTAAGTCAGAAATTATTAATTTTTTGATTTATTGGTACCATTTTGTAGCTGATATCCTAAGCTTTAAAATGATACCAAATGTTTTAACATATGTTGCTAGTTTTGGAATAACTAACCAAAAGATTGCAGGAATTTTCAGCCTTTTAAGCACGCAACTTTGGAGAAGATTATGTTTAAAGTTTAACAAAGTATTTAATAATTTCAGACTTAATACCCACTTTACTGTGATGGGACACTTTATTTATTTATTTGTTTGTTTGTTTGTTTGTTTGTTTGTTTGTTTGTTTGTTTGTTTGCATTATAAAAATAAAAGCTTTCCATTTGTTAATATAAATAAAATTTAACGCTTAAAATTAGGAGTTATTTAATAAAGGGAGGAATCTGTTCACCAAATGAGATCAGATGATGTATGCACACCATGGTTGTGTAGTGTTTAGCACGTCCGCCTCACAGAAAAAAGGACCTGGGTTCCCAGACTCAGGCAATCCTGTGTGGAGTTTGGTTGTTCTCCCTGAGCTTGCATGGGTTTTCTCTGGGTATTCTGGTTTTCTCCAACAGTCAAAAGACATGCACATCAGGCTAATTGGCTGTTTCAAATTGCCGCTAGGTGTGAGTGTGAATTGTTGTGTGTGTGTGTGTGTGTGTGTGTGTGTTAGCCCTGCGATGGTCTGGTGAGCTGTTCAGGGTGTTCCCTGCCTTCGCCCAGTGTTGGCTGAGATACGCTCCAGCCTCCCCACGTCCCTAGTACGATTAAGCGGATTGGCAAATAAGTGACTGAGGTAGTTATAGTCATTTATATATCACAACAAATAATGTTTTTAGAAAACAAAACAACCCCCCCCCCCATCATTTAGATACTCTGATGCATTTCTATCAGTTTAATTTTCCTAATTCATCCAATAACCCAATAAAATTTTTTAGCTTTAATTTATGACAGTAAAAAATATTAATTTCTGTACTTTTTTAAGGTAGAGATGGGCTTGATATTTCCGACAGCACAAGTGAGAAGTGATCACATGTGCAATGCTTGCATCTCTGCGAAGCCCTATATGCTCACACCGGACAGATGTACCTTTTTGCAGAGATGCTGTAGTTGCCTGTTCCGGAGAGGACAGTGATCTAACTCACTTGATTTTGACCTTTCCTGCAGTTGTGAAAGACGTGCCAACTGTAGCTTGAAACCTTCTCGGGGGCAAGACCTTCTTCTGGGGCTTCACTTTCTTTTGGTCTCTTTTGTAGGAGATCCAGGACATGATGACTGCCACAGACAAGGCATGCCGACAAATGTACTGTACACTGTAGCATGGCTTGGGAAATGTTATCTGTGTTTTGAATTTCTCGTCCCACTGTTGTACATTGTTGTACTATTCCTGGTTCACTCAGTATTCCAGTAACCCTCTTCTTTTGTTCTTCATATGTTTTACATATAATGGGACAGTCTTTTTTGATTAACACTGATAGATCTTTCTGTGTAGAGTTTGCATGTTCTTTCCTGTGAGTTTCCTCCAGATACTATGATTTCCTCCTGCAGTCCAAAGACATAGATGCCTCTCAACAGAAGGCAGCTGGGATTGCTTCCAGCTTCCCTCATGACCCTGATGGAAAAAGAGTATAAATATTGGGTGAATGGATAAAACAGACTGTATATATTTTTTTTAAATTGTCTTTAAAAATTTTATTCTAATAAATATTCATTTAGAAATATGATTAAAAATCAGGAAACTTTTCCAGATCAATACACATTTGGACCACACCATCGACTTGTACTACCTGAACAGCACATATAATCTATTGGGGGGGTAGAAAACTGAGTAATAGATTGTACACCACAGGATTTTCCGAAAATAATTGATAAACAATAATGCCCATGGAACTTTTAATAGTAATGACAAGCGATTTTATAGTAGTGCTTTGGTTACTATTTACTTTATGAATGGAGTACACTTTAGATCAAAGGATCTTAAAGTCAACATGACAGCCATGGAGAGTTTGGTAAAAATAAATAAATAAAATGCCTATAAGTCAATGAAAGGTTCGAATAAGTGGCTTAAAACATTAATAAAATTTGTGATAGACTTATTTAAGAGCACTCTTCCTGTCTCTGCACATTATACATCAGTACATGTTGAATTAAATATGATAATGTAACATTTGATTTGAAATATAACCTTTATAAATAAAATAAAAAATACTACTCTATTTACATACCATAAATATTATTTACTATGAAAATACAGTATGATATGTATACAGTAATGTACAGGTCACATGATCACCAGAGGGGATCTGAATTTCTTGAAAATCTGGTGGGTATCTTTTTTTCTTCTTCTTTATTTTCAGTTATATGAACTAATGAGGAAACTGGTACTCAAATTATAGATACAAAACACTGTTATTCTAACTTACATAAATAAAAACAAATAAAACAAACAAATAGATAGATAGATAGATAGATAGATAGATAGATGGATAGATAGATAGATAGATAGATAGATTAGCAGACAGACAGACAAAGAGATGTATAAATAAATAAATGACTTGAAGGGTTTTGAAAAACCCATTGTTTTTTAGCATATAATTAATACTAAACGTTTAATCTACCATGGTGTCCATATGTTGATCTAAAGTAAACAGTCATTATATTATAATTTAAAAACAACTAATTTATCATCAATTGATAATGGAGTGAGCAGACATGTTGATGTAGAGTCATAGGCTGAAAGGGTGGTCGAAGACACTTCCTTGAATTTTCAAGTAGAAAAGTTGAGGGGAGCATTGTTATTTTGTTTTTCCTAGTTGGAATTTATACATATTTTATAAAGTCTAAAAGCCCTCCAGACAACTGTGTGGACATTATAGGTCACTAGTGGTAAAAAAAAAAAAAAAAATACAAAAAAATACAGACCTTTCTATGCATGTAAAACTGATTGGAATGACAACAATGTGACTACAAATAAGAAATAAACTGTTGATGTAATATACATCAATTAAGGAGCTACTAAATGTATGATACGTGATTTATATTATGGACTAGACTTGAGATTTAAGTAATTTAAGATTCTAATTTAACGCAGACATACAGTATAGTACATTTTCCTGCTGTTCCTTCTGTATGTAATTAGAATATTTAATACCATTGACTGCATATAAATCATTTTTGGAAGTCATTCAGAATTAAAGTACTGTGAGGCAAAGCAAGGCTAGATTTTTATAAATTATGCCGTTACATAGGCACCAGCCTCAATGTGACCCTAGTAGGATAAACGGTAGGATACATTTTTACATAGATTTATACCATTTGGCTGACACCCTTATCCAGAGTGACCTACATTTATCATTTTTATACAACTAAACAACTGAGGGTTAAAGGCCTTGTTCAAGGCCTAAAAGAGTGGCAGCTTGGTGGAAGTGGGGCTTGAATCCCTGATCTTTGGATCAGTGATAATACACAAAATGTATTTAAGCACAGTGTACAAATATGCTTTGTAACTGGTCCCTGGCTGTATTCATAGTTTTCCAAACCCATGCACATTTTATTATTGATTATGTTATTCTTTTTATGTTATTTTTTTTTTGTTCCCACCCACTGAAATTATCTTGACTGTAATTACCTTTATAATTACCACAATTTGGAAAACAAATTAGATGTCTGGGAATTGTGAAACAGCCCTTAATGGTACAGTCTCCTCCCATTGCATACTGTATAAATATTTAGGAAAGCCTTTTTAAAAAATCACCAAATTTCTGTGTTCCTTTGATTAAAATATAAAATAAATAAATAATAATAATCTATTAACAAAATGGATGTCTTTATTGGAAGTTGGAAACTTGTCAAAACGGAAAATTTCAGTGAATACCTGAAAGCTCTTGGTAAGAGCATTTAAATTAAAATCTGAGCCCTATGAAGTGTTTTTATCTCCAGGATTTTGACTTGATGACAAAATGCTTTCTTGCTTTCACAGGTGTCAGGGATGAAGTGATCAGTGTTGCCCAAGTAATTAAACCTGTTGTAACTTATTCCAAAGACGATGACTTTATCGTTTTTAGCACAAAGAGCAGCGTTCATACTTCAGAAGTCTGGTTCAAGCTGGGTGAAGAATATTTTGAGGAAACCAGAGATGGTAGACAATGCATGGTAAAAACCTACTATTAATTTCCAGACTTGTAGTTAAGTAATTATCTGAGACAATTTTATGTATCTGTTGTAACAAGACTATAAGGTTGAAATGTCCACAAATAACTGAACACCGACTTGAATGTTTTTCCACATTGTGTGATGTTGAACCTGGAACTGAAATGAACTCGAATGGAATTTTACAGAGTCAGGAATCTTCACAAAATAGCCTGTAATATTAAAGTTGATGATAAATTAAAAACAGTAGTCTTGAATGCATAAGTATCCCTTGTTATCAGGGCAATTAAGACTTAGTGGTTATACCATGGGGCGACTGACGGAAAGGTTGTGAGTTCAGATACCGTAGCCTTGCACCTCAGTTCTGTTCTGTCTCTCTTACGAATGCCTTTGGGTAAAAGGATTTTCCAAATAAATCTGTTCTGGTGCAATTAGTAGAAGTTACACAATTAATTCATTGAAGTCCACTGACTTATCAAAATAAGTCTGACTATCAATTATTGCTTATTTATTAAATTAAATAATAAATAAATCCTTATCAAAACTGCCGAGAGGAGATTGTCCAGCAAAAGTCAGTGAATAAGTGAGTATGAAATATAGAGGGAGGTGTGGATTTCAAAAAATCTCAATTCAGTTCATTTCAATTCCAAGCTTTAACATACAGAGCCCCCAAGGGGACATGGGGGAAACAAAGTTTGGTTTCTGGTGCTCACAGTAAAGTTTGTGGTACCCACAGTAAAGTTTGTGGGACCCACAGTAAAGTTTGTGGTACCCACAGTAAAGTTTCTGGTGCTCACAGTAAAGTTTCTGGTGCTCACAGTAAAGTTTCTGGTAC
>JAQMYF010000017.1:4679738-4695697 GCA_030014195.1 Neosilurus mollespiculum
TAAAATTCTAAAAAAAGTCTAAAATTAGAAGTTACTAATATCTATATAAACAAATACTGAATGAATCCTGTCAGTGAGTAATATTTAGAGTAGTATCCATATGATAAACAATAGAATATAAATGTAGTGCAAACTGCATATTTGTATAACAATGGTTGTTGTTGCTATATGGAAGAGTTTAATGGCCACAGGTAGAAATTATTTGTCATTCAGTGGTGCATAATTGATGCCATGCTCCTGTGACAGATCAGCAGGTTGTGAAGCGGGTGGAAGGTATTGCTCAATATTGTCTTTTTTGTCTTTTTTGTCAATATTGTCTTTGAACAACATTTGCCAGCTCCATCCACACAACGTTACTGGCCTTTCAGATCAGTTTGTTCAATCTGTCTGCAACCATCTGCAACCCTCAGCCTGCTACCCCAGCATGCAATAGCATAGAGGATAGCGCTTGCCACAACAGACTCATAAAACATCCTAAGTGGTGTTCGGCAGATGTTAAATGACCTTAGCCGCCTCAGAAAATAGAGACGGCTCTGGCCCTTTTTGTAAAGTGCAGTAGTTTTCTTAACCCAGTCCAGTTTATTGTCAATATGAATTCCAAGATATTTGTAATCCTCCACCATTTCCTCATTGACGCCCTGGATGGAAACAGGGACCACTGTTGTTTTGGATCTCCTAAAATCCACAATCATTTCCTTGGTCTTTGTCACATTAAGCTGCAGATGATTCTGCTCACACCATGTGATGAAGGAGTCTACAGCAGCCCGATATTCCATCTCATCACCTCCACTGATACATCCGACTACATCAGAGTCAAAAGAAAACTGCTGAAGATGGCAGGTCTTTGTGTAGTAGTTGAAGTCAGTTTTGTAGAAGGTGAAGAGAAAAGGGGAGAGGACGGTCCCTTGTGGTGCTCCGGTGTTGCTGACCACCGTGTCTGACACAGTGCTGCAGGTGCACATACTGTGGTCTTCAGGTCAGGTAGTCCACAATCCAGGGCACAAGAGAGGCATCCACTTGTATCACTGGCAGCTTTTCACCCAGGAGGGTAGGCCTGATGGTATTGAATGCACTGAAAAAGTCAAAAAACATGACCCTCACAGTGCTTGCTGGATGGTCCATGTGGGTGTAGACACAGTTCAGCAGGTAGATGATGGCATTCTCAACTCCAAGGCAAGGCTGGTAAGCGAACTATAGGGGACCCATATGTGGTCTACCCATGGGTTGGAGTCATGACATGGGAAGTCAGTGCCATGGGTCTGTAATCCTGGGGGCCACTGGGACGTGGGGTCTTTGGTACAGGAGGCATGACGTCTTCCACCGCACTGACACCTCTGTAGACTCAGGCTCATCAAATTCAAATTCAAATTCAAATTTGATTTGTCACATACAAATTATACACAGTACAACATGTAGTGAAATGCTTAGTACAACTGTCCAAAATGTAAACAATAAACTATCAAAGTAACAAGAACAATAACTAAAACTTTTAAAGGATCATGAAGATGTAATGTAAGACTCCACAGAGCTGGGGGCCAGAGGCTTTAAGGACACGGGGGCTAACCCCATCCGATCCTACCGCCTTGAATGAGTGGAGTCTTTTCAGCTGTTTCTCGACCTGATTATAGGTGAAGTTGACAGGTGGGGGAGGATTGTCAGGTCCATCACAGGAGGCAGAGGTGCAAAAAGGAGAGAGAGGGAGAGAGGGTGGTGTGGCAGGGGTTTCAGGTTTGCACCTGATGAGTTAGAAGGGGGCTGAGCAGTATCTGCAGTGTCGAATCTGTTAAAAAACATATTCAGCTTGTTGGCCCTGTCCTCACTGCCCTCAGCTCCTTTGCTGTTGGATGGCCTGAAACCAGTGATGGGCTTCATACCACTCCAAACTTCTCTCATGTTGTTATGTTGGAGTTTCCACTCCAGCTTTAACCTGCAATTGTCCTTAGCCTCCCTAATCGTGACTCTTAGTAAACTTTGGATCGTTCTTATTTCCTCTCTGTTGCCAGCCCTGAATGCCCTCTTGTTGTCTTTAGTCACCCACGGCTTGTTATTTGGTTAACAGTGGACCATCTGAGCTGAAACAATGGTGTTTTATAGTGTGAAATACACTAAGTGAGCCCATCAATGTCCTCAACATGGGGCTCACAGAGTGCTTGCCAGTCTGTCACTTTAAAGCAGCCCTGTAGTTTCTCCAAGGCCTCCTCCGACCATCTCCTAACAGTCCTTGAAGTCACAGGCTGCCTCTTCACAACAGGCACATAGCATGAAGAAAGATCGATTAAGA
The DNA here is from genome assembly GCA_030014195.1 of Neosilurus mollespiculum. Lineage (NCBI taxonomy): Eukaryota > Metazoa > Chordata > Actinopteri > Siluriformes > Plotosidae > Neosilurus > Neosilurus mollespiculum. The sequence continues at coordinate 4,682,020 of JAQMYF010000017.1, forward strand.
TGTGGTCTGATATCCCTGGGGGGAGGAGTTGTAAGCATCCTTAGTATTTGTATATAGCAGGTCTAAAGTTCTCTCCTTTCTGGTGGGACAGTCCATGTACTGCACAAAGTTTGACAGCGTAGTGTCCATGGTGACATGGTTGAAGTCACCTGAGATCACAATGAAAGCACTCAGGAATCTGTAACCGGGCTATGGTAGCATGAACAGTGTCACATGCAGCAGTGGGGTTGGAAGAAGGAGGAACATGAACATAAACAGCCAGTAAGATGACAAAATTTCCTCGGCAAATAATATGGTTTGAGTCCAACAGCACACAGTTCAATGTCCGGTCCACAACGTCCTCCTTTCTGTTTACTGCCCGCAGTGCAGTCTCTGTGAGCCTGGACAGTGTGAAAGCCTGGGATGGATACTTTGTCATCGAGAATATCCTGATTCAGCCATGTTTCCACGAAGCAAATAAAAATACATTGAGCCTGGTTCCAAGGAGACATGTATATACTTTAATTGACAAATGTAACCCAAATGTTTATATTTCATTCATTAATTTTTTAAGCCACTTAATCCTAATTGGGGTCACAGGGAGGCTGGCACCCACCTCAGCTGACTCTGGGCGAAGGCGGGGTGCATTCTGAGCAGCTTGCCAGGTCATTGCAGGGCCAACACACACACAACTATTCACACTCACTCTCATACCTAGGGGTGATTTGGAACAGCCAATCAGCCTACTGAGCATGTTTTTGGACGCAAGCATGGGGAGAACAACAAAAACACCCCGAGCCCGGGAATCCAACCAGGACCTTCAAGGTTTTCATGTATATTTTATTATGACCAGCTCATCATTACATCTGCCAAGGAATTTATGTTTTACCTTTGGTTTGCGTGTTTGTTTGTTAGCAAGATTACACAAAAAGTCTGGAATTTCATGAAATTTCTAGCAGAGGTGGAACTTTGGACAAGTAAGACTCTGTTAGATTTTGGAGATGATCTGAAACAAAACCTTTTTTTTTAAAGGATTCTTTAATATTGTTGGAGAAGACCATTTTTAACATTTTTGTTCATATGAAGGAGTACTGGGCTTGGTGAAGGTTGTGCACTCTATGTGCTCTTATTTAAACCATATTTAACAATTTTTAAACCAAAGATTTTATAAAGCATAAGCATTTTTAATAGTTAATTCCTCAAAAATGTATTAACCCAGAAAATACCAGCGTTGCAAAGGAAAAGTATATTACAGTTAACATAAACCATGCTAGAAACCTCAGTCCTAAATATATGCCTTGCTTGGTTTATTTAGAACTGAGATTTATACAGACTTATACACTGCCTAAAAGTGGAACTTTTCATAAGTTCTTTATGAATTGCTTTTCTTTTTAGTTCAAAGTGAATTGCTGTGCCAGTGTTTTCAAATTCTAAACCACATTTAATGAAAAAAATTGGAACAATCATTAGAGAACTCCTTTTGTATGCCAAAAGTTCCACTTATATAACGATTGCGGGTTCAGCAGTGTTAGCTAACCTTTCGGGGGGAAAAACACACACACACACACACACACACACACACACACACACACACACACACACACACACACACACACACACACACAAAAAAAAAACCTTACTCATTAATTTGGGAAGAAATAAGGATTTGTTCCAGAAATATAGGAACTTTGAACAGAAAGGGGGGATGGGGGGGGATCACATTTGGAATGCTTTCCAATTTTCAGTCAGCATTTTACTGGTTTCCGGACACTCAGCATTGACACACAACCCAAAAGCATGAGAGCATGTGGTGGTACACATAAAGACAAACGGTTGCACAAGCCATGAAAAATCAGGTCAGTGCATTCCCACTCTCACTAAACTATCAAGTAGCCAGTGTCACTCATTTAAAAGCATCTTTCCCAGTGACTTGCCCCAGATTTGTCTGTGATGAATGTGTTTTGTGTCCAAAGCTGCTTATGCCTCTACTTTAGAAGAATAAATCCAAAGTACTGCATCGCTGTGGTCAGTGGTGACATTATATAAAATGACCTTTTCAGGTTTAATCTGCAGTAGAGGCTTTCATTGTGAAAGTGCACATTGTAATAAAGACCTGCTGTCGTAAAGTACTCAGGCAGTATAGAGCTTGTTCAGATGAAGATATTTTGTCATTTCCACCTAATATTTTATTATTTTCTAAATATTATGTTTAACCAGTTTATTTATTTGCTATACTGTATGAATCCCTCGAGGGAGATTATTGCCTCTGCGTTTAACCCATCCAAAGCAAGCACACACACACACTCGGAGCAGTCGGCACACACACACTGGTGCCCGGAGAGCAGTTGGGGGTTTGGTGCCTTGCTCAAGGGCACTTCAGCCATCAAGGTGGAGGAAGGGAAGGTGCAGCTCACTCCCCCGCCGCCACACGTTTTTTCCTGCTGGTTCAGGAATCGAACCAGCAACCTTTCAGTCCCAGTGCTGTTTCTCTAACCATTAGGCTACGGCTGCCCCCAGTTTTGGAGTGAAACACTTGGACATCATTGGGCATGTTAATAATTCCAAAAGAGGATCACCCCATTAAGAGAAAAAAAGGCCTGGGGTTTATTCAAGTCTATTCAATTTTTAAAAAAATGCGAATTATTGTGTCATTTTCCTCAGAATAACTTGTTTACCATGTTCCATTAGTAGCAATAATTCAGAAATTCAGTATTTTCCATAGAAGAATTTCTCTGTGCGTTACACAGCCTATCACTGGTCAAACTGGATTCAGAACCAAATTCAGAAAAAACGAAATATGAAAGCCATGGATTTTTTATTAAATTTTTTTCTGAAACTGCTTCTTCTGATGCTGATCATGTTTTATTCATATGTGCAGGTCCCAGTCTGTGGTGGAGCCTGGAGTTCTTAAACGGCCAGAAAAAATCAAAAGCGAGGAGGAGAACATGCAGCCTCTGCTTTCGCTGGACTAAAAGGCTTTTTTCTTCTCCTAGCAACGAGCTAACATCAAGGCCTCAACACTGGGGAAGAAGATCACCCAGTTCCTACAACTGGAGTATTAAAAATGTACAAAAAAAAAAAAATGTTGAAAGAGAAGTAAGATGTGCAAAGCATCTTAAGACAGCATTTAAAAAGGATATTTTTGAATCAAACAGCTAATGGAATACATCCATATGTAATTGTTAAGTGCCAATTTAAACCTGTAAATACACTTCAGCTGTAAGCTTAGGATTCGGGATTTAATTGTGACATGAATGCAGATGTAAAGACTGCTGTGATTATTCTTTATGTGCTTCATGTAGTGAGAGCGGTGTTGTAGGGCACTGAGGGCTCATCATGTTTTTGGTTCTCTAAATCACCAAGTGCAGCGCACAGGATTTATGGTCATGATTAAAATCTAAACTAGAAAGGCGTATGGCTATTCCGTGTTGTACAAATATTTAATGCTTTCATTAGAGTAAATATCGATTATCCAGTGTTCAGGTTTTCAGTCTTTTGACTTTGCAAAACCCCCTTTACGCTGCAGCTAGGCATAATGGATTGCCATCTTCTTTTGTACATTATTTTGGCACAGCCTGAGCTTCGACATTAGAGTAGGAGGAGACTGAGTTTAGATGGTTCGTTGGCTTATTTATTATCATTATTGTTATTTTTCATTTATTTAAAGTGACAAATATTCATGCTATTTTCCATCTTTATTCCCGTTAGAATGGATTCATATACCTAAAGACTCCTATACCTAAATACTTAAAATTTTTAGCTAGATATAATAATGGCTAGTTTATGTTTCTGCTAATGAAATATATATATATATATTTAGAAAAAAATAAGTTTGGCAGTGTTGTAATAGGCCAGGATTAATATATGTAGTGAATTGTGCTCACCTGACAGCGATGAATCCTATTGATTAGATTTGTTAATGTTAGTTTTTTTTTGTTTGTTTTTTGTTTTTTTTTAACGAGGGAACTGAAAAAGCAATTTCTAAAACCAAGCAAAAAAACCATGACAGAAAAAAAAAACAAAAAAAACAACAACCAATGGATATCAGCTTCATCTCAATAAGGTTCTTTCACTACATTATTTAATTTGTGGGAATTTCTTGCAAGTGTATATATGAAGTAAGACTGAGGTATGCATTCAAACTATAAGTTCCATAGACTACCATTAATGGTTTTATGTAACCCATACAACAAAGGGTTTCCCTGTAGGATTTCCTGTGCTGAGAGGATTTTCGTATTTTAAATTTTAAATACTGACTTTAAAAAGATTCAAAAGCATCTAAGGGAGTCTTGAACAACCTGACTGTGAACTCTGTAGTGTACCTCCCTAAGCCCTATCTGGACAGGATTAAATTGACATGGCTTCTTTGGGTAATCTCCTATTTGACAGACGTTCCTCCGTGGCTACATTTCCATCCAGATTGGTCATGCTAGTATTTTTCTCCAATCTGCTTTCAGAAAATTACCATCTTAGCAGGTATCTCATCATTTTATTCTCATCCGGATACACACGTCCACGATTTTCTATACAGAGGCCAACTAGCATTGGAAAATAAGATGTTTGGTTGCTGCTCCTTACTGTATTCTGTCTAGTTAGTCTTCCCAAGACATTAAACTCGTCTCGAGTCATGAAACAAAAAAATGGAGACTTCTTGTGTACTTACTTGCAAGGTGTTGCTGGAACATTGCTTCACCCCAAACTGAAACAAGAGCCAGCATCTCTTTTTTGTGCCATTGCTTCTTCAAATGCTTGAAGGCCATGTTGTAAAGGGAGCTTGGTAGCAAACATTCAGGCTTGTAGATAATACAGCAACCTAAAATTTTAGTTTAGGGGATCATTTGAATGCACTCAAGGTTTCTTTGGTTTTCTCTTTGGAAAAATCCTAAATATTCTATAAAAAAAAAAAAATTGGTCAACAAAGGATTCCTTTGTCAACATAGGTTATAACTAGTAAAGCCCCATCACATACATAGCATAGATTTGGCAAATTCCATCAGAAGTTGTGGTTGCGTCGCACCAAACCCACCTGCTGTGCGACAGAAAAGGTTGTTGTGGACATTTGTTGAGGACTTTTGAGCATGTTGAAATTTTTTTTCTTCTCCTAGGTAATTCTTGATGTTAGGGCTCTTTTCAGTGCCCTTCAACTGTGTCACAATAGACAGGCCAATTTTATACGCTTTGTAAGTCATGTGATGCGCTCAGAATCGTACGGTACAATCAACCTTGATTGCTCTACTTTAAACCCAAAGGACTTCCTTCTATACTCTTATGTGTTGTACAACATGTTATGACAGTGTTAGGTTGAGCCTTACAGCAACTGTATGCTAACTTAGTATCCCAGGAATATCGTACAAGTTTTTTTTTTCTTGCAAAAATCGTATCACTTCTGTATGAATATCATAGAATTTGACTTACATACCTGACATATTTTCCCCATGATAGATGTACAACACCTGTTCATGTAAACACAATTACGCAACTTTCAAATCCACCCAAACGTCAGTTCATTTTTTTTTCATAGCTAGAGACACCTTAAAATTCCATAGACCCCTTTCCACTAAACAAGGACATCATTTAAATATGAACAGTATGCTATAGTCTGCTTATTAGAGCGAAGTGTATATTCAGGACACGACACATTACTGTTTGGATTAAATCATTCCAGTTCAAGTTACCAGTCAAACCTGTAAATAAATATCAGTAGGAACTCAAATAATAAAAAGATCTAAAGATCTCTAAAGATTGCATTGAAGTGTTCTGTTGTTTTTGTCTTAATAGGCAAACTAATGATTTGATAAGTGGCTTGAACTGTCAATATAAGGAATAATAAATATGGTAAATATAATCAATAGAAGTTTTTTGATTGGCTGATTCATTCATTCATTCATCCATTTTCTACGCCGCTTAATCCTAATTAGGGTCGCGAGGAGGCTGGCGCCCACCTCAGCTGATTCCGGGCGAAGGCGGGGTACACCGTGAACAGCTCGCCACAACATCACAGAGCCAACACACACAATTATTCACACTCACACTCACACCTGGGGCCGATTAAGGAACAGCCACTTAGCCTACTGTGCATGTTTTTGGACTGTAGGAAGAAACCAGAGTACCCAGAGAAAACCCACACAAGCACAGGGAGAGCATACAATCTCCACCCAGAAACGCCCGAGCCCAGGAATCGTTTTCTTTAATTGATTCAAAATAAGCAGGACTCACATAATTAAATAAGTTGTTTGAGATTAAATTTGGATTGAGCAGTCTTAGTTTATGTCCTTGTAAACAACGTTCTTAATTTGTTTTTCCACTTTAAAATTAAAAACTAATTTAGAGTTAATGAAATTTTGGTATATACAGTGTACCATTATTTACAAGAGTTCTGGCTCTGGAGTCTTTCCTCTTTTTTCCTGAAGATGTTTTTTAGCCAGTGGTCCTTAGATGATTCATGCGTCGTACATTTAATTACTGAAACTCTTTCTATGGATTAACAATTTGATGACACTTCAGGAAAAATCACCAACTGTGTGTTGCAGAATAAATCCTGGAACTGGCTTTTACATCCGAGCCTACCGGCTCATCATCAAGACATGTAAACGACTTTATACTGCACATACAACATATAAAAATTAAAACTGATAAATTAAGACACAGTTTGCTTGAGCAGCTTGTCCCATGCATTTTTAAAGAAAAAAACGACTTGTAAAACGAAAATCACCTGCAACCAGATTGTTGTGTTGATGTTTCTCTACTACAACTAATAATAATAATAATAATAATAATAATAATTATTATTATTATTATTATTATTATAATTGTGGAATTATAAATGAAAATATTCAATAAGGTTTCAACTTTGGAAGTTGTAAACATTAAGCACCTTGGGACCTTATTACATATTACGGTTTCTTCTGCAAATATAATTTAAACAGATGGCTACATTTACACTTTTATCACATTTATAATGCTTAGAATATCTTCAGTCTTTCTGAAACCAATTGAAATAGTTTGAACAGGTCTTTAAATGCTATACATGCATTTTTAGGTAGATAATCCCTTTATCATGGTGTATAACAATTTTGGATATAAATTGAAGGTCAGAAAAGACTGAAGCAGGATATTATGCAGCAGACTTGAGAAGACACGTATGACTTTGATTTCGGCCAAGCCTGGTATGTAGGTTTAAAATATTGCCTGTAAAATATTTTGGCTGGAGTATTACAAGCCTATAGTCATATTTTGATGAATTTCTGACGTAAAAAAGTACGCATTTAACTAGTAAAGGTCATATTGGTATGTTGTTTTTTTAATCTATAGCCATTTAGTATTATTTCCTGTTTTGTTTCCTGTTAAAATGCGGAATATTTGTTCAGAGAAAGTAAACTTGATACGTATGGATTCTTTTATGGTGCCGTAAATTTTGCCGTAAATTCTGCAGATTCAGCACTAGCCTCGCTGTCAGAACCAGTGGTTTAAGATCTTGCTAAGTTGTCATTTATACTGTACATTAACTCGTGCACCTGTCTTGTCAGTGTCTTTTTTTTTATATATAAATATTTTAAGCACTCGGAATGTTTTTTAAATTGTCTCCATTTCAAGCCTTGTTTTCTATTAGCACTCATGTAAGTAAATGTATTACCACTGCAACCAAAGCAACCCTACTCACCGAAACAAAGATTAGTTCCCTGCACACCTTGCTATTAAAAAAAAAAAAAAATCAGTATTTATTGTGTACTCTAGACTTTTTTTTTTAAATTGCAAATTCAACTTGCATATCACCTTGATTGTATATATATTTAATGATGATGATGTTTATGATAATGAAAGACCCCATACAGTGTGCTGATGATAAAGGAAACCACTTGTAATTTAATGGGAAGTGTTAAACAGGTTGTTAAATAAGTGTATATGTTGTTACAAACAAAATGCTGAAATAAGTTATGTAACTGAAACAGAAGTACGAACAGAACAACCAATAAATATCGACACACCTTATTTAAACCCCTGCTTGATTTCTGTGTTTTCTTTGTTGAGTATTTGTGAGTGCATTCAAACTTTTTGGAAATTTCCTAAATTTAAAGTAAATGTGACCCATCACCACAAAAATAAGCCTTAATCCGCCCAACTTTGATTTTTTTTTTTTCTTAGTAAAAAGAATTCATTCATTCATTCATTTTCTGAACCGCTTAATCCTAATTAGGGTCGCGGGGAGGCTGGCGCCCATCTCAGCCGACTCTGGGCGAGGGCGGGGTACACCCTGGACAGTTCGCCAGGCCATCGCAGGAGTAAAAAGAATTTTCTAGCAAAATTAATACATTCATTAATTTATTTATTTTTTTACATTTGAATTATTATATCTTCGTCGAATCTTGTTTGATTTAAAAACATTTGGGGTCATTTTAAAGCTGAGAGTGCCCTAAATTCTCTCTCTCTCTCTCTCTCTCTTTCTCTCTCTCTCTGTCACTGATATTTATATAGAATCTATTTTTCACATAATTAAGTTTTTTATAGTGGACCACATACATTGCTCTAGAAAAAAAAAAAAAGAAGAAGAAAAGATATCTGTTTATTTGGCTGTGAAAGGTTAGCAAGGCTTATATATGACATTCGGATACCAGACTCCCTCCTCCTTTCCTGGTTACCGTCTGTAGCACATCTACTCATGCTCAGGGCACACAGCAGACCACATGCTGCAGTAAATCTCTGTCCTCCTACATAATTTATTACCAGAGCCACTGCAATGTGTCATGCAACCTTAAACATGTAAACTGGTTCCTGCTCACTACCAGCAGCTTGTACTAGACTAGACTGACTAGACTTACTCAGTGTAAAATAGTCGTATTAGTATATTATAAGTGGTGTTTTTCTCTATTTGAGGGCTTTCCCTGCAAAATGATATAAATGCTAACTGTCTTGTTCAGTACCAGCATATCATTTTAATGTTGTTCACGTCATAACATTTTTCTTTTTTATTTATTTATTTATTTATTTATTTTTAGCCCACGATGCAATTTATTCTCTTTTTTAATTTTTTTTTTTGTAACCAATTATATTTTATCACAGCATGGTACACTTTCTTACAATTTAGGAGAAAAATGATCTGGTGAAAGGGATATAGTTTAAACATCTTCACACAGTGAGTCTACCCCATTTATCTCTGGGGTGTTTTTGGTCTACTCGAAACCACAAGATGCCAAAACTAATACCGTATTCACAATCACACTGTCTGCTCAATCCAGCAGCTTCCATGTTGTATGAATGACTCTGCTCTAAAACAGACAATCTGAAGTAGAGAGGAAGCAGAGATGCTGGCCTGAAGGAAGCTTGTCTGCTGGGAGAGAGAGTGCTGGGAGCGCTGCTGCAACGCAATGATGACTCATACTCATAATATTCAAACATACGGCGTGTGTTATACGAGCATGGCCCGATGCATATTAGTCACTAATGTGTGGTAATTATTATTTATTTCAGCTTAAAAAAAAATCAAGTCATGCACTCACCTTATTGACTAAGATAAATCTCTCTCTCTCTCTCTCTCTCTCTCTCTCTCTCTCTCTCTTTCTTACCTTTCTTTCTTATTAAAATCCGTATCTACAGTATGGATTACAGTTTGGTTTCTTAATCATTAACAACCAGTTCAACTGGAAATTATCCATCAGAAACCTGACTACCTTATTTTAAGTTCTATATGGGTAAAGAATGAGCTGCATAGTATATCTTTTCATTTCATTCATCCATTCAATCATTCATTCATTCATTTTCTAAAATGCTTAATCCTAATTAGGGTCGCGGGGAGGCTGGCGCCCATCTCAGCCGACTCTGGGTCGAGGGCGGGGCACACCCCGGACAGCTTACCAGAACATTGCAGGGCCAACACACATACAACCGTTCACCTTACACGTAGGTGTTGTAGGTGTTGTTCACAATACAACACCTAGGGGTGATTTGGAACAGCCAATCAGCCTACTGTGCATGTTTTTGGACTGTAGGAGGAAACCGGAGTGCCCATGCAAGCACATGGAGAACATAGAAACACAGAAATGCCCTTTTTGTTTCATTTTCATTCATTCATTCATTTTCTGAGCCACTTAATCCTAATTAGGGTCGCGCGGAGGCTGGTTCAGGAACTGGAATGAACTAAAAGGTCACACTTTTACAGAAATTTGGCCCATAATAATAACATTTTATGTCATGGCTCTGGATTCCAGCAAACTTCACTGATGACTTTGTGCTTTATTTCATATTGCATATTATCAACTAAAACTTGCTTCTGCTGATGTATGTACTGCAACTAGTGGTGCCATCTGAACCAATTAGCTTGTGCTAGTTATAGAAGAGTAGTTTAATTTGAAATGAAAACATTTGTTTTGTGAAAATCAATATGATTTTTGTTCTTTCTCTGGTTGTTGATCCTAACTCCCTTCTCATCAACTAAATAAAGATACAAAAGCTAAAAGGCCAAACATGGAATCTGCTTATTTCAGGAACTTATCAGAAATACTGTTACTTCCACTGTTGTGTAAATGATTTTACTTTAGTTTAGTCCTCATGTTGACCCACATATCCACATTTATCAGCTGGTGTGTCCTGATTGTGCTGTTCACTGAATCTCAGGACCAAAGTCACACAGCTCAGTGAAGATGTTTATTTTAGCTAGAAGCCACAGGGAATTCCTCCTTAAAATAGTTTGCTATTATTATTCCGCATAATGGATATAAGTTAGGGGGGAGTTGGATGAAATTAGAGCTGAGCTTACTCGAAATGGGATCATCTGCTTCTTTTTCCGCTCGGTAATTAAACATACTTAATTTAGTTAAAATGAGGTGATAGCTTTCAAAAAATTGGGCAAAGCAACAGCCTAGAAACATTTTCCGGCAGAAACTATGTCCAGCAGTTTCTGCTATCCGAATATCGTCTCAGATGAATTAAGTGCCATTTTACCATAGATCTATCTTCAGATTCTTTCACAGAGTAGTGAAAACTGTCGAGGGAGTTCTAAATGCCCCTGCACCAGATATAAAAGTAGTACCAGCTCCCACAAGTCGAGGTATTATTTCTGAAAAAATTGCAGAGGTTTCAAATGCCCCAGCACTGAGCCTAACTCCACCTACTACATCATACTGAAAAATGCTAAAAAGTGGGCCAGGGTGAAGTAGGGGCATGGTGGCGAGGGGGGCATGGTGGGGTGGGGCTGTGATACAGAAAGTCTAAAAATTTTTAAAATGAGCATGGTTTCCGAAACCAGATGTTTACTGCAAGCTTCCCCACAAAGAAGTGATAGCGTAAATCATTTCGACAAAAGACTATTGATAATATTAGCATTGAGTGATGTTATGAGTATAGAAATGGGTTTTTGACTCTCACAATAGTTTTTCCGCTTGTTATAGCTCTTACAAAATGCTAATTTTCAGAAAAGTAGCATTTCAATTTGCTCTTTATGTCAAATCATGTGACTTAATGCAATAATGTGTTTCCAGTTCAACTTTGCAAAATATTACTTTGTTGAAATATCTGAAAACCACCTCATAAGTATAGAAACTCTTTTTACACAAAGTTCATGTTTCCATTCCATCACTCGGTTTTTAGTTTTGCTTTTCAAATAGTGCATTAAGCGTGTTACCCTGGGTTTACACTGGGGCACGATGTCTGCAATCTTGACAATTTAAGAGAATTTTAATGAGCGTGTGGGGTCGTGGGATCGAATCGTGTTGATCTTGAGGGAGCTTGGTGGAATCATGATGATCGTGGCAAAATATTTCACTGAGTTGACGCCAATCGTGATAGAACATGGGAATCGTAGTGCTCCAAGCGTGCTCATGTGCTCCATGGAGCTCCATGCTTTTTTTTTGACATCGTGCCCCAATGTAAATCCAGGGTTAATGGAAACCTGCCTACAGATGCGTACTGATGTGTAGGGGTTTGGAAAGTGGGCCACTCACCTCTGATTACACATAACATAAAAATATAACACAACATAAAAATATCCATTAAAATTTAATGAGGTAGAGAAGTCACCAAACTGTCAACTGTACATCAGCATCAGCCCTACAAGGATCAGGATGACTTTACTCAGTCGATGGTGTTTTCAGCCTTTTTTAATAATAAAATGTATACAATGAATGCATATTCTGAAGGAAGGAAAGTAAATTTCAGGTCAACAGTCTCATTAATTTATCAAACAACAAATCTCTGTTATTTTTTAAATATATTTTATTGAAACAAACCTCGCATAGCTTTTTTACAACATTTATCTAAAACGATCATGGCAAAAATCCTCAAATATTTAAGTCATTATTTCTGTGTTACATTACATTAGAAAAAAAAGAGCAAGCTTGACTGGTTAATCGGGACCTGATTGAATTAACTAAAGTTAATCAGGGGTTCACCAAAAATATTAAAGCTTTACATCAAAAAGAAAAGAGTCAGTAATACAGAAAAGCAACAAGGCAACAAAATTATTCAGGGAAGATAATTGATCAGCATTCCTCCAAAATATAACAACATGCCTTTGAATAGTCCTGGATATCTACAGCAAAATAAATAGCATGCAAGAAAAAAAAATACTAAAGAAGCAAATATTAAATGCTATCTCTGCTAAATGAAATCCTGAGTATCCCCTAGTCAATTAGAAGAGAAGACAGCACTTGTTAAAGGATTAGATTAGAAATTTGTGTGTGTGTGTGTGTGTGTGTGTGTGTGTGTGTGTGTGTGTGTGTGTGTGTGTGTGTGTGTGTGTGTGTGTGTTCAAAACTTTAGGCTGATACAGTAGCTTCTGTTTTAAAGATTTTATGGGCAGGTATTTAAAAAAATTAGTCGCAGGATCACTGCCCAAGTCAACATGTCCAAGTAAAGGACTTTGTGCTATTATATATTTATGCTATTAATTGAGAAATTTGTGCTGGAGGTCTAAAAAGGTTTAGATTAAAATCATTGATTGTGCAGCGGGAAACTATATATACACCAGGATTCATATATTTAAGCACAAACATCTGAAATACTGAGAGAAATTTTATTTATAGCCAAACTCCTCCATGCTAACTTGGGCCCTGATGATGTCATCATTCTGAGATTCAGCTTTCAAATAACCTCCCATAAAATGGTTAAAATAGCAGCTATTGGTGTAAGATTTTGTTCCCAGACAGATTTTAATATAGAGTTTTAAATAAGATCAACTTTCAGGCAAGTGCTGTCTTCTTCTTTAATAATAGTATTGCTCACCTGTATATAACAACATAAACACAGAATTATAATTATTGTACATTTGGATAGAAAATAGCATATCCGCAAAATTGAAACATTTCCCCCCCAAAAACCCCACTGACATTTAAATTAAATCAGAAACAAAACCATGGCTGGAATTCCTAAAGCTCAGCCAACAACCTGAGACCTCAGTAGGAGAAACCAGCACACAGCAGTGACATTATTTCTGTGGCCTACTTTCCTCCTCTCCGTCATGCCGTTACAGCACACTGGGGCAGTCGTTAGCGAAATCTCATTTTACACGTACATCCGAAAGGCCTGGTGTATGCATGAAGTCATATGTTCTTACAGCGTGCACATGATTATAGCTTGTTATTCATTCGTTATCCTGCCGCATGATTATGAAAATGCCTTTAACATGCAAGCTGATATGTGACCCAGTCTGGCAAAATGAGTCACAGTGACCAAAAATTCAAAATTGAGTTAGCCATACCATTGTAAAGCT
>JAQMYF010000017.1:4709559-4721479 GCA_030014195.1 Neosilurus mollespiculum
CCGGAGTACCCGGAGGAAACCCACGCAAGCACAGGGAGAACATGCAAACTCCACACAGAAACGCTCGAGCTGGGAATCAAACCCAGGACCTTCTTGCTGTGAGGCGGATGTGCTAACCACTGCGCCACCGTGCCGCCCCTGGATGTGATCAAATTAGCAAAAATAAATGAATAAATAAATAAATAAATAAACTCCTCTGACAGTCCATCTATGGTTTCCTATTAGTGTTTTATAGCAGCTGCATGTCCACTGGCCCTCGTTTGGTAATTATAAACAATCTGTCTCCAACATTTGTGACCTTGCTCTGACCTTTCCTTTTAACTGAGACATTCCAAAATCAGAACATCCCTGGGACTCAGGTAGGGTAGTGTCCCCACCAAGTTTGGGGAAAATCAGTTCATTGAAAAACCATTTTGAGCAGAGGTTATTATGTCCGAAAATCTTTCAGCAAGCAGCTGGGTCACCTACCATCGACTGTAGGCTTCACGTCCTTGACACCTTTCTTCTCTTTTTTTCCTTTTCGAAATTAAATGAACAGAAGTTTAGCATGTATAATGAACAAACGCTTCTTCAGCTACAATGGAAAGTAATGATATAGTTATGCTGGATTTTATTGTGATGCATGCTCAAAACTCAAGGCTCCGTTTGTGGCATAAAACTGTGAAAGAGTAAGAATTGTAATTATTTTAGATTAATTTTATGGTTACACATTATCCACACTGTGGTTTTATCAAAATAAGAGGAAGAAGAGAAACACTGCGTGTATATTATACTAAGCATTTGTGCTTGAATAAAAATATTTTGGAGTTCTTCAGGTAATTAATTTACCACGGGTGCAATTACCTCTAATGGCATCAGCTGGATTTGATACCGCTTTGTAATTAACATATAATTGTTCGCCTCCAGACCGCACCATGAGATGACTTGTCAAATTATCATGACAGACAATTTAGTTCTTTGTCATGCACACAAGCTTCGCAAGCAAATGTGTGTTTTTATAATCAGGACCTGTCTCTCAATGGGACTGTAAGTGTCTAGTTTAAAAGAAGCTTTTTTTTTAATTGAAAGGCATTAAAACCTGCATAATACCTTTGGGCGCATTGAGGTTTTGAATGTTCACATAAATTACTAAAGAAAATAGAAAATACAGCGAACAGAAATCTGGTTTTGTTTATAAAATGACTCTGGTGAGGATAACATGGACTGGATTTTACACTTGGAACATTATATACATTGTAAAGGGAAATACCGGATTGATGCTAATGAAAATAAAGTTTATTAATAAAACAAAATTCATTTCATGGACTTTGAATGAGAAAGATTTTCCTGGGTTTTATTTATTTATTTTTTATTTTTTTTTTGTTTGTTTTTTGTTTTTTGCTTTTTGTTTCCTGAACAGCATGGTGCCGTAGTGCATATCTGCCTCACAGCAAGAAGGTCCTGGGTTCAAGGGGGTTTCTGTATGGAGTTTCCATGTTCTCACCAAGCTTGTGTGGGTTTCATCCAGGTACTCCGCACTCCTCCCACAGTCCAAAGACATGCACATAAGACTAACTGGCTGTTCCAAATTGCCCCTAGGTGTGAATGTGAGTGCGAATGGTTGTATGTGTGTGTGTGTGTGTGTGTGTGTGTGTGTATGTGTGTGTGTGTGTGTTGGCCCTTCACCCAGTATCGGCTGAGATGGTCACCAGCCTTCCTGCGACCCTAATAGTGGGAGTAAGTGGTTCGGAAAACGAATGAGTAATGAGTGGGTGTTTCTGTGTGTAGTTCCCCCTGTGCTTGCGTGGGTTTCCCACAGGTACTCTGGTTTCCTCCCACAGTCCAAATACATACACATTAGGTTGACTGGCTGTTCCAAATTGCCCACAGGTCAAGAATTTCATATCATAGCATACTTGCGGTAAATAAATATATATAGCTATTCTAACTCAACTATGCTATGATATGAAGTTCTTTACCTGTTTCAAGCTCTTGCCACATGATTGAATGATTGAATAACTGCAGGTATAAACAGGTTTACATGTGTCCCTATTAAAGTGGTATATGGTATATTAAAGTTGTATATGAGGTGCATTTGACGTGCATTTGCCTGAAATATATTAATTTGTTCACTTTAATTGTAGTCACAAGCCTTATAAAATGACCTTTGAGCCTGTGCTATTTATTGAGCTGTTAAAGCACATCAGTGCTCATAAGGTAATAATTTAATTACATTTTCAGCCGTGTGATATTCAGTGCATGTACAGAAATGTATAGATTGACCTTTAAGTAGTTTATTTTCTTTGCCTTGTAACATGCAATCACTTTTAACATAGAAAATAAAATCACATAAGGTAATTACTTCTAGTGCGTAAAAGAAATATTGTACGTATAACCTCGAAATAATTATGCATTTATTACTGACCATGCTCCATGACATCGGCCTTCCTTATTACTGTATGTAAAAAAAAAAACAACAACACACCAAATATTTCATGGTTAGTCATCAGTGTTTAGTTTAAACGAAGCAAGACATTTTAGGGATGATCAGTCTCTCATAAACGCACCTGGTCCAGCTAATCTGATGTGTTTGGTCAACTTTGGTACTTCTGTGAAATATAGTCAGAAATAAGCCCATACTTGTGACTTATTTCAGTTGAGATTTTCAAATTTTCTTAATATATATATGTATATATACACACACCTCGTCTATGGGGAATCAGTCTGAGCTTCTCTTTGGGAGTAAAATGACCTGAAACACATGTGTACGCAATACAAACCGTATGACTGCAGGATAATATTTGGGCTATGCAACAGAAAAATACATATTCTCTTAAATATTAACACCTACCTTTCCTTTTCGGAGTTTTTACTTTCCCCTCAGGCGTCTTTACTTTCAATAATTTTGAGACGGTGGCTGGACGACACATAGACATTGTGTTAGAAGAAATCAGCGTCCCTTTTAAATGCAGTGTTTTCAAATTACACAGTAAAAAATTACTATTAAATATGTTTTTGTTTTTTTTTCCAGAAATGATATATTTCCCAATACAGAAATCTGATATTTATCAACATACATCATAGCAGAACAGATATACTATACATACATATACAGTGTGTGGTTATATTTGTATATAGTAATTCTGAGTCCTGATTGGTCAGAAGGGAGTTCAACAGTACCAACATCCATAACACTGAGAAACATGATGAGCACTGACAAGTGAAGTGAATAATATTGATTATTATTAGTTACACTGATACCTGCCAAGGACTGGGATGTATTGCGCATAAAGAAATCCAACAGTCAGTTCTCAAAGTTGATGTGTTGGAAGCAGGAAAAATGGGCAAGTGAGGATGCTGAGTGACTTCAACAAGCATTGTGATGGCTAAATGACTGGACCTATTCACCTCCAAAACGGCAGGTCAGGTGGTGTTAATGTTATGGCTGATTGATATACACAGAAAAGGAAGGTTTGGGAATTTTGGTGATGAGACAGAATACATGTCTGACATTTACTGCAAAAGAGAGCTGGAGACTTTAAGCTGGAGAGAGACTTTAAAGGTAACTGTAAATGTAAAAGAAAGAAAGGAAGAAGGAAAGAAAGAAAAATAAAGCAAGATATAACATGCTGTTCTTCAATAAACAAACAAAAAATAGCATTTGCAAATTGCTGTAGTATAAGAGATAATATGGCCATATACCAGATTTCACAAGTTCTATTGTATAATCAGGTATGTTAAGTATTAAGATGCTAAACCCGTTGGTGCTTCTGGCCTGACCTGTTTGGAACAGGAAGTTTCCTCCTGTTAAAAATTTAAGTCCTAACAAATAAGCTTGTAATGAATTCTAATCAGCCTCCTGGAGTTTGCTAAAATACTTATTTATTTCTTACCTTTCTTTATAGGTGTTATTTTTCGCTTCTTCACAGGAGGTTCTAAAATTCGGAAACCAGACGTTAACTATATTCATGATATTATTCATATTCATGAGAGAGAGAGAAGACAATATGCAACTGTCCTGTTTTACTGAAATAGTTCTTTACCTTTCTTTTGTGCTGCTTGCTTTGGTTTTTCTTGATCAGCATCTGGATTTTTAGTCATGACATAAAAAAAAAAAATATTGTGCAGGTGTAAAGCCAGGTTTTCATCTCGAAGAGCATATTTATGGTTTACTTTACTAAGAATATATAAAATAAGTAAATAATCAGGTATGATATATGCTTATTAAAATCTTATGAAATATTCAAAAAATTATTCTGGTACAGGATTTAAACATTTAAAAACAAAAACAAAACAATGTCTACATTAAAAC
The DNA here is from genome assembly GCA_030014195.1 of Neosilurus mollespiculum. Taxonomy (NCBI): domain Eukaryota; kingdom Metazoa; phylum Chordata; class Actinopteri; order Siluriformes; family Plotosidae; genus Neosilurus; species Neosilurus mollespiculum. The sequence continues at coordinate 4,713,851 of JAQMYF010000017.1, forward strand.
AGTAATATAAAAAATAATTAAGTGAACTAGATTGGGGATCTTATTGTTCATGTTGCTGTCGTGTCCCGAATTGGCTGGAGCCTATCTCAGCCAACTCTGGGCGATGGCAGGACACACCCTGAACAGACCATTGCAGGGCCAGTTCACATACACCCAATCACATTCGCACCTAGTGGCAATTTGGAAAATCCAGTTTGCCTAATGTGCATGGAGAGTGGGAGGAAACCAGAGTACCCAGAGGATGCCCACACAAGCACAGGGAGAATATGCAAACACCACACATAAACTACTGGCACGGGGCACAAACCCAGGACCTTTTTGCATTGAAGCAGAAGTGCTAACATTATATGCAACCGTACCGTGCTCTTTCTCCAAAATCATTAATTATCGCCCCCATTTTGTACTCTTTCAGAGCATTTTAATGATATTAGGCAAAACTTAACTATAATTTTTTTGTCTGCGGAAATATAATTTTTCTCAAACCAGACTCTGTGAAGAAGAGGACGTGCGTACCTTGTCTTTGAAGTGTGACTGCATGAGTCGCTATTGCAGCAAACTGAGCCTCTGTGGGGAAAAAAATCTGAATGATCAAAATTTTACACTTCATTTTAATTCGTTTTCTCAACCGCTTAATCTTAATTAGGGTCGTGGGGAGTCTGGCGCCCATCTCAGCCGACTCTGGGTGAGGGCAGGGTACACCATCGCAGGACATCATAGTAACTTGATGTGTTAAAAAAATAAATAAATTGGAATTATAAATGAGACACAGCAAGTTGAAAGGTATTTTAGGGTTAAGCAATAGAAAAAAATACTTGTAGTTTACCAATGATAAATCTAATTTAATTGATTCTAATATAATTTAATCTAATTTAAACAATGTTAAATTGAACACAGACGGTCTGGAGACTATTTTTATGTTATCTTGTGTTTTTTTTTTTTTTTTTCTCTTTCATTATAGTGAATGCACTATAAGAGCAGGATGGGATGAAACCTGACAGGGTCAACATGAACCACAAATACTACAATACACAACTTTACAACTGTATCCCACCAAAAAAAAAACCCCAAAAAACCCAGTAACACCACAGACTGGTAGCTTAGAGTCATAGCTATTAAGTGGGCTTTCTGGCCTGTCTGCTAAATAAAACCTAAACAGGGCAAAAAAAGCAAAACAAACATAATCCAGTTCCAGGTTTAATAATGAGTTTTAATCTTGCTAATTACTCTGGCACTAGGAGGATTAATTATGCACTGATCATTTTCTCGGTCTAAAAATAGAGCCTGAATTGCTTTCCACACCATTACATATCAATTCTAGCCACTGGAATAATGAGGAACCTACTTTTTTTTTTTTTTTTTTAGAAATGAAAGAAGGATAAATATTGAGTAAGTCATAGCCACTGTTTTAATTAATGTACAAAAGGCTTAAATAATTATTAAAATAAAGACATTTAATGAACTTTCCTGAAATTACAGCAAACCAGACATGCACAATCATTCCAGGTAGTATACAGTGACTTCCATAAATATTTACCCCCTGAACTTTATGGAGTTTCAAAACCTGCAGCTGAAGTTAGCCGTTTTGGGATTTTTACTCTTAAATTAAGAAAATAATAATAAAAAAAAAAAAAAAAAAGTGAAATGTTTAAATATGTATTTTTGTTGTTGTTGTAAAAAAAAAAAAAAAAGTTACTTTGTTTGCATAAATAATCACCCCCCTGGGTCAGTACTTTTGGAACCAGAATATGCTGCAGGTGCTGCTGCATGAACAGACATATAGAGACCATGTGACTCAGTACTTGAATTAAATTTAGCTATTTGTGGTACAAGGACCAATAATAATGATCACATTAACGGTTGTTCAGATTTATATATATATATATATACACTGCATTCCTAAAATTTCTTTTTTAATATTAATAATCAGAAGAAAAAAAAGAAGTAAATAAAATAACAAAGATAATTATCAAGCTCCACCCACATTTGCATAAGCATATGATGTAATCTTTCCTGATACAGATGAAGGCCAATTTACGTATGTGTCATTATCATGAAGTTTTCTTTATAAAGCTAATAAAAGGGTGACACGGTGGCACAGTGGCACAGTGGTTAGCACATCCGCCTCACAGGAAGAAGGTCCTGGGTTCGATTCCCGAGCTCGGGTGTCTCTGTGTAGAGTTTCCATGATTTCCCTGTGCTTGTCTGGGTTTCTTCTGGGTACTCCAGTTTCCTCCCACAGTCCAAAAACATGCACACTAGGCTGATTGGCTGTTCCGAATCACCCCTAGGTGTGTATGTGTGAGTGTGAATGGTTGTGCAGGTGTTGCCCTGCAGTGGTCTGGCAAGCTGTTCAGGGTGTACCTCGCTTTTCGCCCAGAGTCGGCTGAGATGTTCGCCAGCCTCCCTGCAACCCTAATTAGGATTGAGCAGCTTAGAAAATGAATGAATGAATGAATACACTGAATAAAACACTGAGCAGAATGGTGGTTATCGTGCCTTAAAGGCTTAAATAAATACAAACTTTTGGAAAATCTCTAAACGAATAATACTTGTAAGATTGTAAAAATATTAACAATTAACTGGGAGTGATCGATTGTGACACCGACTGTATTAAAAAACAACAACAACAACAACAACAACAACAAAAACCGTGCTTTATGTAAGTAATGGAGGTGCAGCAGAACTAGTTTGTGGGTTTCTCAGTCGTGGAATATTTTTTTTAATCTGTAAATGGTTGAAGATTCATAATATATAATCTCAGATTAAAATGTGGACAATACTGAACAGGGGGTGATTACTTCTGCAAGACCCCATTATCTGATGTAACAGCACACGTTCACATGCATTTACGTTAATGAATTCCTCAGGCTTTATAGTTGAGACACTGCAGTCACATGCATTCATTTTGTCAGTGGTGAAATAAATGACCCACACTAATTGAAGTGAAATGGCTTTTAATACCTCGCACAGGCGTCGGTGGTAATGGACTATCTGTGACTATGTGATGCACTGCAAAGGAGATGGTGATTGTGATTAAAAATTTTAGTGAAATTAAAAAACATGAGCTCTTGTACAAAATGATGTCTGTGTACTCACCGTACCAGCCGGGCGGAGCCGGGCAGTACACCGGTGTTGGGCGGCATGCCGGGACTGCAGCATGATATGAAATAAGTTAAGCAATTGTGTCTTTGTACATGTTTAGCAAATTTATATGTACATTGTGTTGTAGCATGGTCATGTGATACTTACGGTCATGCAGCGGGGCCACAACATCAACATCCTCTAAAATAACAAAGAAATGTAGCTTTTTATTCCAACAAGTAGACACATTCACCTGAGTTTTCATGTGATATATTATTATATTGCTATTTGTTATTAAAAAAAAAATGCACATCCAGCATGACTGCAAAAATACATGAGAAACCTAGCAACTACTGTTACATATAGTTTATAATCTGACTAAAGAACCGATAAAAATTATTCAAGATATTAGCTACAATATTAATGTTACTTATTATTATGGATTGGTATTTAAATGAAGGGTGTTCTCATTCATTCAGTCATTCATTCATTTTCTAAGCTGTTTAATCCTAATTAGCGCTATAAGGGAGGCTGGTGCCCATCTCAGCCGACTCTGGGCGAAGGCTGGGTACACCCTGGACAGCTCGCCAGGCCATTGCAGGGCCAAAGCACATACAACTATTCACATACACCCCTAGGGTCAATTTGGAACAGCCAATCAGCCTACTTTGCAAGTTTTTGGACTGCGGAAGGAAACCGGAGTACCCGGAGGACACCCATGCAAGAACAGGGAGAACATGCAAACTCCACAGAGAAAAGCACAGAGCCTAGGAATCAAACCCAGGACCTTCTTTCTGTAAGGTGAACATGCTAACCACTTGTTCTGGCTAAACGAACACAGGGCAGCATGGTGGCGTAGTGCCAAGCTCGGTGATGACATTTCTTTGTGGAATTTTCATGCTCGTGTGGGTTTCCTTCAGGTACTCCAGTGTCCTCCCACAGCCCACAGACGGGCACTCTAGGCTAACTGGTTGTTCCACATTACCCTTAGGTGTGAGTGTGAATGGTTGTGTGTGTTGGTCCAGTGATGGTCCGTTGTGCTGTTCATAGTGCCATCCCCGCCTTCACCCAGTGTTGGCTGAGATAGACCCTTGCCTCCTCGCAACCCGAATAGGATTAAGTGATTTGGGAAATGAGTGAGTGAGTAAATGAACACATTAAAAAGGTGTAAACGTGCTCCTTAAACAGATACCGTAAACTAAACATGCAACTCCTTAGGAACCTAAAGGGTTCCTTAATGAAGACTTTAGGTGAGCTAAATAAATGTGATGAAACAATGTATGCACCAATCAGCCATAACATTAAAAACATTATCAGCACTGATCAGGGACGTGAATAACATTGATTACTTTGAGCGTATGGTAATAAGTTCTTTTCATTTACATTATATCAGCTATAAACAGGAGTTCTTTTGCTAGTTTCTCTCCTTTTTCCTTCTTTTATTTGTTGTACAAAAGTCCTAACACTATAATGTGTTACCTTTGGGCCAGAGCCTGCATGATGAGGACTCCTTTAGTACATAAACACTAATGTTTCATCACAGTGTATACAAGCACAATACTAATGAATGTTGATCTGACTGAAAGCTGAGCAATGTTAGTCTTTCCTCAGTCGTAATCAGGACTGTATTCCCATATGCATCGCTTTTTAATACACAGGAAGTAATAATGGTCCTAAAATCAATGACATTGGGAGTGCAGAGTGCAGAGCGCACAGTGTTGGGGAAGGTCTATTTTGTTCCACTCAATAGAAATCAACAGTAACTGATACAAGTAATTAGCTTCAAGGCGTTCTACGGGGGCATTCGAGGAAGAATGGATAATAAATACACACTGTCAGCTTTTGTACCTTTGAAAAGTTTTAAAGTCCATATTTGGCTTTTTTTAATTATTATAATAATTATTTTAAAAGGCGGCACGGTGGCGTAGTGGTAAGCACGTCAGCCTCACAGCAAGAAGGTCCTGGGTTCGATTCCCAGCTCAGGCGTTTCTCTGTGAAGTTTGCATGTTCCCCCTGTGCTTGCGTGAGTTTCCTCCGGGTACTTCGGTTTCCTCCCACAGTCCAAAAACATGCACGGTAGGCTAATTGGCTGTTCCAAATCTCCCCTAGGTGTGAGTGTAAGTGCGAATGGTTGTGTGACTGTTGGCCCTACGATGGCCTGGCTGTCCAGGGTGTACCCCGCTCTCGCCCAGAGTCGGCTGAGATGGGCGCCAGCCTCCCCGCAACCCTAATTAGGATTAAGCAGTTCAGAAAATGAATGAATTATTTTTAAAAATTACTGAATTTTATTAAGAGAACACTTTAATGAGATTTGCAGGAAGAATCATTAATTAAGCAATTCTGAAATTAAATAAATTATTATTAGTATTTTTACATTTTCCCAACAGTAATATTCACTCCTATAAAATCCTGCCTTCTGATGTGAGTGTATTATCGTAGAAATGTTAATTAAACATTATGTCAAAATAGGAAGTTAGAAAATTAGGGGGAAGCTGCTATTTTTACCTTTTCTCTCCGGTAACTCAGAATCCACCACCTGCTTCGTGACTGGAGCAGAGAAATCTGAACATGCAAAAGTCTATAAATCAGTGCAAGATAGAACTTTCGAATCTAGTGAATTATTCAAGATCTTGCGCAAGTTTATTTCCAGAAACATCATTTTGCAAAGCAATTCTATAAAACTGCCTTTTAGGGTTTGTGTAATTAAAAGTGAAATAATGGTTTGTGGTTATGAAGTAATAAACGGGGTCATAATATGAGATTTATCTGCTGTATAGTCATAATAGAGGCATATTAAGTATTCATAATTACGTAATTTATTATTCTGAGATTTTATATTATGATTAATTTATTTATTAAATTGAGTTTTTGGTTTATTCATAAGAATAAGGATTATGTAACATATGTATTTATGTAATATATGTATTTGTAAAAAAAATCCAGCATGTATAATGGGTTTTTAAATGATTTACATTCTCCAGAAGGTTATGTTTTCACCTGTGTTGGTTTGTTTGCTTGTTTGTTTGTTTGTGCAGCATAAAAAAAGTTACCCACAGATTTTGATGAAATGTTTTTCTAGAATAGGGTGTAGTACAAGTAACAAACCATTACATTTTCAATTTAAAGTCAATAAGTGCAAATGATGTGTGAATGAATGTTCATCAGATTCCCCACTAGGGGGAGACATTTCATTATGACTATTTCATTATTCGTTATAATAATGAAACCATATTTTTCAGGTTAATCAAAGCACTTGTCACCATCATTCATTTGTGCCTGGCAAAGGTACCTCCAATTCTGTGAGTGCCTCTCTAGTTTTAGTATAAGTATGATTTCTGATTTGCTTCTACTGAAATGATGCATGTAATACCTAACATATGACAACAGTTTATGTCCCAAAATTAACAAAAAAGTACTTTTTTTTTTCAAGAAATGAATTTATACCTTGCGAAATTTTTTGCTGCGGTTTCTTATTCTCTTCCTCTAAAAAATAAATATATAAATAACAGTTACCATGGGAACTGACAGAGCTATAAGCTGATTGAATAATAGCTGAGGTCATAAGTTTACATGCACTCATCATGGTTAGGAATGTCATAAAAATATTGCGTGTGCCTTGATTTCTTTGATCTGTTTTTTTTCTAGGACAAATGACTGTACAACATAAAAAAGCAATTGAAGAGTTTGAGTTCAAAAACAGATAAGTGCCATTGTTTCAATTATGAGAAAAACAACTTTTTCAGGTAACTTTTTTGAAAGCTACTGGAATTTTTTTTTTTTTTTTGGTAAAGTTGCTTAAAAAATAGTTTTTCCTCATAATTAAAACAATGGTACTTATCTGTTTTTGAACTGATATTCTTCAATTGGTACACAAATTAAAATGTATTTTGGGCTTTCTGAAATCAACACAGGGTGACATTTAGACATACACCCACTTTTATCCCACATTTATTACCCTTACTAGACGGTTGGAGTCCCAATCTCAGTGAGGACATTTCTGTGTGGAGTTTGCATGTTCCCCTAGTGTTTGCGTGAGTTTCCTCCGGGTACTCTAGTTTCCTCCCCCACTCCAAAAGACATGCACATTAGGCTAATTGGCTGTTCCAAATTGCCCCTCGATGTCTGTATATGTGTTGGCCCTACAATGGGTTGGCCAGGTGTGCAGGGTGTATCCCACCTTTGTTGGCTGAGATGGGCTCCAGCCTCCCCGTGAACCTAGTAGGATTAAGCAGTTTGGTACATGAATGAATGAATGAATGAATGAAGGAAAGAATATATATTAAACAGTTCTGAGGCTGCATGTTCTTAATTGCACTGATATTCAATTCAATTTAATTCAGTTTTATTTGTATAGCGCTTTTTACAATTGGCATTGTTGCAAAGCAGTTTTACGTAGTAAAACTTATTCACATGCCTAATGGGAAACCCGCGGCGATGGTGACAAGGAAAGACTCCCTCAGTTGACACAAGGAAGAAACCTTGAGAGGAACCAGACTCAAAAGGGAAACCCATCTTCACGGGTGAAACCATAAAATACATAGCATATAT
>JAQMYF010000017.1:4728766-4755681 GCA_030014195.1 Neosilurus mollespiculum
TTAAATACAAAAGATTTCCAAATTGTAATAATACACACTTATTGTTTATTTAATGTTGAAAGTTTTCTTTGGTAAAATATTCCAATGAAACGTGCAGATATAGTCTTACTAAAGAAATGAAAGAAAGCCGGTGCAGAGGCTGTATTGTTGCGTTTTTAGGTCTTCCCTAGCCAAAATGGCAATTGGTAGCAAACAGCCTTATAGGTACCATTTTCTGTGGAACACATGTTTACAAATGGGACCATTTATAGAAAGAGAAGTAAAATTGATAAGAGAGGAATTTTTTGAGGTTATTTATATTAGAAGGTGACTCATCATTAGGAAAGTTGGTATGTTACACTTTACCATAAAAAAAAAAAAAAAAAAAAAAAAAAAAGTCAGGAAATAAATTAGGCTGTGAGCAGAAGCATACAGACAACTAAAATATAGTATAAAAATATGGTCACATGGGCTTGGTAGTATTTCTGAAAATCTTAAAAAAAAGGCTGCCACTGCACCAGAAATGCAACTTGTAAATGCATTTTGCAAAGAGGAAGCCATACATAAATTGCATACAGAAACAGCGTCAAGGTATCTGGGCCCAAGCTCATCTCATGTGAACCAAAAGACAGTGGAAGCATGTGTTGTGGACAGTTTCAGCTTGTTTTTGACAAAAATGGAGATTGAGTTTCCTGTGCTAAAGACAAAAATGACAAGATCTAGCAAGAGAAATAGCAGTAGGGGGTGCATCAGTTCCCATGGCATGGGTGAATCGTGTGTGTGTGTGTGTGTGTGTGTGTGTGTGTGTTTGTGCGTGCGTGTGTGAAAATACCACTGACATGAAGGCATGTATTGTATGGATTTTAGAGACATATGTTTCCAACAGGGCAATAACTCTTCCTAGGAAGTCCATGTTTATTTCAGCAAGACCTTGTCAGGTCTCATTCTGCAAGAGTTACATAAGCAAGGCTTTGTAGTGTGCTTGACTGAGCTGATGCCAGTTCAGAACCGTCTCCTACTGAAAATGCATGGGGACAAAGGGGATCACATTGCGCACGTTGTGCGGCTGAAAAGTTGTATAATGCCAAAATGGACAAAAATCCCATTTGCAAATTTTATGTTGCATAGTATAATGCATAGTGTAATATATTGTACACAACATTACAATGCACTTTACAGATGCTGTTATAAAAAAATAAATCAACATCTTTTAACCTAAGAGTACCAATGTGGGTGCATCTCTGCTTTTAAGTTTAGAATGATTTCAAAACCTGTTTTGGGTCAATAATTCTGTAGCTCTATATAGCAACTTGTCAACAACTATAGTTTAAAGCGTCATTAAAACCAATTACTAATACTGTCTTTTAATCCAAGACAACCATAAGGAGCTCAGGATTTGACTTTGTCTCACACTGTGGAGGTCTGGCTTCAAAGGAGCAACACTGTGAATTCCTGAACTCAGACATGAACGCTGGCAGTTGTACATGTTCACCTTGGAGATATACTGCATAATCACATACACCATTCTGCTGCTAAACTTAGCTTCACGACTTCAGATTTCTGTCTAATTCTCTTCCTTCCTCTACCTACTGGCCTTTTCTAATCTCTAAAGGAAATGGGGGGGAAATTCAGTTAAAAGTTTTGCAGTTTTACAAAAAGAACAAAATGCTAAATGCCTGCTAAAGATTCCAGTCACGGGATACTTTTTGCAACTGGCAATTATTAAATATAGAAAATTAATTAGCATTTAGCAAAAGGAAGACAAATAAATGACTTAGTGTTTGCAGTGGTGATGGTTTTTATGAGGAGATGTTTATTTGGTAAGAGTGTCATTTTCTTTTTAACATGACAGGCTGAGAGCCGAGAGTACTTGCATGGGTTTCCTCCGGGTTTTCCAGTTTCCTCCCACAGTCTAAAGACATTATACATTAGGCAACCTGGCTATGTATGAGTGTGAATGGATGTCCGTTCCAGGAATTGGTTCTGCAGAGGGCTTGCAACCCAAGCAACAGAAACCAAGGATGGGGCCCAATGCATCATGGGATGCTGAATGAAATAAACATTATTATATCCGTTTAAAGACAAAATAGTGAAATTATCTGTACGGATATACTTATTAACCCTTTTTGTAAGGAATCTCCAGTGTCAGAGCTTTATTTATTTTCACTTATCTTTAAATATGATGAAAACTTACATTGATTTCCTGTTTCAGTTCCTGTGGTCAGTTATACTTGTTTTATATTGTGTGTATTCAGCATAAAGTATTTACTACAGTGTCTATATTCAGGATCTTACCTTCAGCCACTGGTTTTGGTGATTCCTCATCATCAGCTTTTACTTCCTGTGTTTTTTCAGCCTCATCCTCTTCTTCCTTTTCCTCGTGTTTTTTGGTATCTAGAAATCCAGTACACCAGTGAATAGAAAATGCATTATAGCTTTTTATAAAAACAGGAAAGAAAAAAATCGCCATGAAGTAAAACTAATATTGTATTATCTTGTGTTAACTGTAACTAGCTTGAAATTAGCTGTAGGTAATATTACACTATTATCATCACTATAATTCTCTGACTCAGTGTATTCTACTAACTTGCTTTGAATCTCTCTCTCTCTCTCTCTCTCTTCTCTTTTCTCATACCATCTGTTCAGAAATATCACCAGTAAATTTAGACTCCTACATCTACACTTGCAATGGTTTCATTGTTTTAAGCTTGTCTGTTGCCATGATTTAAAAGATCATACCATCTCGGCCAATTGCTCTGTAAATATTTATCCATTGTTAATCATGTCCTCAACTGCATAACCATCGCCAGCCCATATCTATTATTAAAAAACCCTTAGCCTCCTAAGACCCAAACCCTAATGTTGCATGCCTTCTCGTTTCTCTGCACTGCTTCTGTTCCTTACCATCTGATAAATATTCAGCTCGATCAACGTCTACAGGAAGAAGTTTAACAATGGAATACACACAAAGTAGTTGGTAGAAATATGACGTCCTTGTATGAGGACAGTGGGGTCTCTAGAGGTTAGCCAACTATTCTGTTACTGAGCTAATTGGAGATGTTGCAGAAACGAGCTAACACCTTGGGGCAATGGCGGATTAATACTTAAATATTTCCTACATGTTCATGGTTAAGTGTAGTGGGGTGCATGATGCTTTTACTTTTACTCACTTTTACATTTTTATCATCGTTAAAATCGAACTACAATACTGAGTTTTGATTGAGGTAGTCAATTCATTGGTGTTTGTTTGTCTGTTCTGACCACACCCATGTATGGATTTTCACCAAACTTGGTAGGGACACCACCCTACCTAAATTCCAGAGATTATCTGATTTGGAAACAGCAAGATCAAAGGTGAAGGTCATAGCAAGGTCACAAACGCTTTGGTTGCAATGCGTGCTGATTGACATGCCATTACTATGGAACGCTAATAGGAAAGCCATACATGGACGTTCAAATTAGACAATTAACTTTGACCTTGAGTGACCTTACACTCTATGAGTGCCCCTCTAGTGTTATTTGTGGTTGGGTGGCACTAAGGCTATCTTGGTTTAAACATGCCGTCCTACTTCGAGTTATAAAGAATGCTGCAATGCTGTTATGAGAGCCACCTGTAACTGATCCAAACTGCACTGCATTCGAGCGTCAGTTACCCTAACAAATTGATGTGTCTGTTTTTTTCTTTCATCATCAAAAATATGCACGCAAGCATGTGCACGGTGTAGAGGGAATAGTGTTGACTAGTAAAAATGAACTGTTGTGAAGCCACTTGCTCATTCATGACTACACTAAGATTCATCACTATAGCTTTGTCATATTTTTTGCCCGAGCATCCATTCTTTATTATTTAGCATAATCGCTAACATCGATTTCAGAAGCATTACCAGTTTCTACTGCTGCAGTAGCAAAGATTATTGTGTCATCTCTGGCTTCTGGCTCAGCCATCCCAGCATCTTCCTCCACCTTGCCTTCAGTTTGGTCATCTTTGTCTTTTTCTTTAACAATGCTCTCTTCCTCAGTGTCCACTATAGCTGTGTCTTTCTCTTCCTTCTCATCCGTTTCATCTGGTATTTTTTCTTTAGTGGCTTTAGCAGCTATTTCTTCATCTTCCTCATCTTTGACGTCAGCTGGTGGAACTGTAAGAGTTTCTTCTTCATCACTATCATCTTTAGTTTCTTCAGAGGAGGCTGAAACTGTAGGAGTGGCATCAGGAGTGACGTCATCCTCTTCACCAACTGCCTCTTCGTCTTCTTCATCTTCATCAGCAAGTTCTGCAGCTTCGGGTTTTGTTTCCACGTCAACAGGTTCTGTTGCAGATTTTTTCTGTTGTTTTAATTCAGGGATCTTGTCAGCAGCTTTATCCTCCTCTCCTGCATCTACATCAACATCTGTTTTTGTTTCTGCATCTGTTTGGTCTGCTGCTGCTTTCTGTCCCTCAGCAGCTTCCTCAACAGCAGCAGTTTCATTCTTTTTTGTTTTGTCTGCTCCCTCTTTCTTTTTCTTCTTCACTGCAACTACCTCAGGCTTTTCCTCTTCCTTCTTTTCCTCCATCTTTCTCTCCTTTCCCTCCTCCTTGTCCTTTTCCTTTGCCTCTTTGTCTCTCTTTTCCTTCTTCTTTTTCTCCTTTTCTTCTGTTTCCTTTCCTTCTGCCCGAGCTTCAGGCTTTAGCTTTTCTTTTACTTTTCCTTCCTCATCTGCCACTTGTCCTTCTTTTCTCTTCTTCTTTTCCTTTGTGTCTATCTCAGTGTCTTTTGTGTCTTTTTTGGTAGGCTTTGCTTTTGTCTCTTCTTTCTTTTTTTCTTTTTCTGTCTTGGCTTGATCCTCATCCACAACTTCATCAGCCTTTATGTCTGCATCCTCATCTTCCTCATCTTTTTCCGACTGTACTTTTTCCTCCTCCTCCTCCTCATCTTCTTCATCCTCCTCCTCCTCTTCATCTTCATCCTCTTCTCTTTTCTCCTCCTTCTCCATTGCAGGAGTTTCCTTTTCCTCCTCATCCTCCTCTTCCTCTTCTTTCACCCTTTTCTCATCTTCCTCTTGCTGAATGATTTCCTTTGCCTGCAGCGCTGCAACTAAAGTTGTTTATTTCACTGAGGTTATAAAAATCAGTATTAGAATAGATACAAAAAATATAATTTACTATAATCAGATTTTTTATTTTATTAAAAAAATGCAATTTAAAACGTAATAGTGAAGCGTAAATGAAACATGCAGTTAAATTAAACTACTACATAATCAGGTGATATTATATTTATATTATTACTATATACTGTAAACTGTTTTATTCCTCTTATATCACGACAAATTAATGTTATTGCTAACAATTTTTGTTTATAAAAAAAACACTTCACACTTTCTTTTTGTTTATGGGGCAGACACTGACTATGTGACAGGCAGGGATAGATAATTAAAAGGGTGCCTGAATGACATTAACTGTTGTTTTTCTACTATAGAGGCACCTTGCAGGCCATTTTATCACATCTTTTTCCACTTAAAGAGCATTCTAGAGGGCAATTCTTCATGTAAAGGAACCCTCTAGGGCACTGTGTCACATACTCCCCAGTGGAAGGGCACCCTAGAGGGCACTTAATCTCATTTGCATCTTCATCTCAAGTCTGCAAGAGGCCGCATCTCATTTACTTTACTCAAGCGTACCCTAGAGGGCACTTTATCATTTTCTTTTGCATGTATGGGAAACATACGGGGACTTGTATCAAGCATTTTCCACTGAATGGCACTTCATTATGTTTCTTTGCAAATATGGGAACCTTTTAGGGCAATACATCACAATTTCTGCACAGGGTGCACCTTAGAGGGCATTATGACATATTTTCTCATGTGTCATGGCCCTCAAGGGGGCATTTCATTAAATTTGTTTTTGTTTTTGTTGGACAGGCAGCCATTAGAAGACTTCATAATGTTTAATCCACTATCATACTATTATTTATCATTCTAGGGGGTATAAATCATGCTTTTTTGTTTGAAGGGTAGCCAAGGGGGCAGTGTCTGTTGTAAGGGCACCCCTAGAGGGCAGTTTATCATATTTACTAAAAGTTCACCATAGAAGGCATGTTCATCATTTTGTTGGCGATGGAGGAGGGGGGGCACACTGGCGGAGTGATTAGCCTCACCATGGTCACCAAGGTGTTCTGAATTTGAACACCCAGAACTTTCTGGGTGTTCTTGTGTGGGGTTCCTCTGGGTGGTCTGGTTTCCTCCCACAGTCCAAAAAAAAAATGCAGATTAGGTGAAATGGCTGCTCTAAATTTTCCCTAGATGTAAATGGATGTTTGATTTAGAGGGTTGGCATCAGGAAGGTCATTCAGCTGCAAAATTCCTGATTGTTAGATTTGTTAGATCAATACTGATATTGATAGATTGTTGCTGTTATTGTTGTTGCTGTTTTGCAATTGGGGCGGCACAATGGCATAGTGGTTAGCACAACAAAAAGGTCCTGGGTTCGAGTCATGGGTTCGGGAATTTCTATATGGAGTTTGCATGTTTGTCTGTGCTTGTGTGGGTTTCCTCCAGGTAGTCTGGTTTCCCCCTACAGTACAACACCATGCACATTAGGCTAACTGGCTGTTAAAAATGGCACCTAAGTATGAATGACTGTGTGCGTGTGTGTGTGTGAGTGTGAGTGTGTGTGTGTGTCGGCCCTGCAATGGACTCGCAAGCTGTTCATGGTGTATTCCGCCTTCACTCAGTGTCAGCTGAGATACGCTCCAGCCTCAAATGAGTGGGTGAGTGTTGGCCTTCAGGGCACTCTGGACGTCATGTTTATAGCAAAAACCTGGAATTCGAATTACAGCCAAAATGATCATCAGGGCTGTTGTGAAAATCAATCGACACCTAACCTGACCAATCAAAACCTACAGATGAAGTTAAATGTAATAAAGAAAAGCAAACATTAGCAGCAATGAAAGCATCATTTAGAAAATAAGAGGAAAATGTCTACACAGTACAAAAGCGGGGTTACTCTGTATTCACAAACTCCCCTCTTCATTATATCGACTAAATTAGTTGAAGCTGAAAGGTTTTTAGAAGCGTGTGCTGTCACAGCTGTATTTCGAGCACAAAGATTTAACGATCATCTCATAAAGCCATTAATGGATAATGGCGTGACATGCTCGTTGCTTTAATGCTAATTACATTCTCACCAATCTGCTAATAAGGTACATGCGTTCTTTTTGTCTAGCCTGAGAAAAACAAATAATAAAAAAAGAATAAAAATGTCATGTGTTTTTTATTATTATTTACTTTCACCTTTCGACTTCTTTTGGAGTTGCAGTTCCATTACTTTTTTAAACACAAACCTTTTTTTCTTGCGGGTAGGAACTCGCCTGGAATAAAAAAAAAAAAAAAAGAAGAAACTGGAATGAATACTGGGAATTATTTCCATACTAATAATGTGTGATTAAACAACAATATAAAAAATGCTTTATTTGACCTAAATCCAATGAGATTTCCCTTCACACGTCATACTGCACTGTTCTCTTCTCAGGGAGAATGTTTCTGTGTGGACTTTGCATGTTCTGCATGCTTGCGTGGGTTTCCTCTGGGTACTTCAGTTTCCTCCCACAGTCCAAAAACATGCACATTAGGCCAATCGGGTGTTCCAAATTGCCCCTAGGTGTGAGTGTGAATGGATGTGTATGTGCTGGTCGAACTGTTTGGGGTGTACCCTGTCTTCGTCCAGAGTCGGCTGAGATAGGGTCCAGTCTCCCCACGACCCTGATAGGATTAATCGGCTCCACAAATAAATGAATGAATGAATGAATGTTTTCCTGCTTAGTCTCTCCCTATGATATACCTGTTTGCTATTAACCTGACCTCTGTCTTGACCTTGCACACAACACTTTTGACTTGTTGGCGATATTTATGATAAGTTATTTAAACCAAAGCTGCATTTATGTGGTTATTATTATTATTATTATTATTATTATTATTATTATCATTATTATTATTATTATTATTATTATTAATAAAATTATTATTATTATTATTATCAATATTATCATTATAATTATTATTATTATTATTATCATTATTACTATTATTATTATTATTATTATCATCATTATTATCATTATCATTATTATTATCATTATTATTATCATTATTATTATTATTATTATCATTATTATTATTATCATTATTATTATTATCATTAATATTATATTCATTAATATTATTATTATTATTATCATTATTATTATTATTGTTATTTTTATCATTATTATTGTTATTTTTATCATTAATATTATTATTATTTTTATTATTATTATTATTATTATTATCATTATTATTATTATCATCATTATTATCATTATTATTGTTATTATCATTAATATTATCATTATTATTATTATTATTATTATTATTATTATTATTATTTATATTATTATCATTATTATTATTATTATTATTATTAATATCATTATTATTGTTATCATTAATAGTATTATTATTATCATTATTATTATTATTATTATCATTATTATTGTTATTTTTATCATTAATATTATTATTATTTTATTATTATTATTATTACTATTATTATTATCATTATTATTATTATTATCATCATTATTATCATTATTATTGTTATTATTATCATTAATATTATCATTATTATTATTATTATTATTATTATTATTTATATTATTATCATTATTATTATTATTATTATTATTATTATCATGATTATTGTTATTTTTATCATTAATATTATTAATATTATTTTTATTATTATTATTATGATTAATAATAATAATAATAGTAATAATATTGCTGTTATAATTATTATGAAATTTATCCAAACTGACAGTGACCATTTTAAGCTTTTGATAACCAGGTGACTAAGCATTCACTACTAACCTTTCTTCTTCACTGCTTGCCATTCCCCTGCAGGAATAAAAATGGTGAAAGAGGAATAATAATGAGGTCAAAAACAGTCATGAACATAGAACAAAGAGGACAAAGACTCATCTGCAAATGATAGAAAATTCAAACATCCAAACATTAGGATGCAACCACACACACACACACACACAGTTCTCTGAATAAATTTTAAAATAGAAGACAGCACTTTTTGAAAGTTAATCTCAGTCAGAACTTCCAATATGAAAAGCTGTCTGTGCTACAATTTTAACGTGTTTATCAGTAGTTTTTCAAAATCTCAGAATGATGACATCATCAATCGCCAGGATAACATGGGGGAATTTGGATTTAAAGATCATTTCTTTCAGATTTTCATTTGTTTGTGCTTAAATATATTAATCCAGGTGCAGATAAAGTTTCTCACTGCACACGGAAATATTTTGAATCCAAACCTTTTGACACCTCCAACACAAATCTGTAAATTAATGACATGAACGTATCAAAATCCTATACTTGAACATGGTAATTTCGACCTTGATGGCATCATGCTGAGACTCAGTTTTTAAATAAATGCCCATTAATTCTTTAAAACAGACTCATCTACAGCTGATCGAATTTTCTAACCTCAAATCTCCAAACAGTAAGATACAGCCACTCAGTTATCTGACTAAATATTAAACACAAATACTATTGTAATGTGGAAAGGTACGATAGATTATTTAAGATATTTATATTATAAACATACATTAGCATTAAACTGAAACTGTCATAGCACTCTATATTACTTGGGTTAAATAATGCTGGATACTCAGTTTGTTTAAAAAGGTGGATAATAATTTATGGCTACTATATAAGAAGCAGTCCGACTAAATTCTCACAGACAAAAAATCCTGGGTTGTTTTGGCCGAAATTAAGTTTTCCTTCCTATTTAAATTTTTCAGACTTCATATTTTAATAAATCATAATTATAATACACACACACACACACACTAAAAAAAAAAAAAAAACAAAAAAAAAAAAACACAATGTGGACATGTTTGTTTACTTTTGTTTTTCAACTATCTTCCTGCAAACAGCGAATGAGGTGATTAAAAATAGTTAGTGTATAGCTATAGATCTCCAACACCCTGCTATCTTACAGTAAATGTCATTTCCTTGTACAGTTATATCGGCTTGTAATCAGATATCAGCTGACTAATCGTCCCTGATGATGTAAGAGAAATGTTCAACTACGTGACAACCACGTGACAGCTTTTTTCAAGTTTCCACACCCGTGTTAATGTCTGTTCATGAAAAATGAATAAACTGAAAATCTTTAAGGTAGTAATTAAAAAAATAAATAAAATGTATTAAAAAAAATTTTAAATAAAAAAAAATAAACAGAACCTACATAGAAAAGCAAATGTTAATATATACAGTATTCAACATCCATATCTGTGTTATCTGTTTTAAATTGGTAATGCAGTGTTACATTCCTATTCCAGAAATAGTGACCTCATAAGATCAGAAAATGAAAGATGATATCATGTATATTGAGTACATGGCAATATAACACTGTGCCATTACAGTTACTGTACATATGGAGGAGAAATGTCAGGTTTCATTTCACGAACATGCAGGTATGAGTCAGTGTGATTACTTCATTAGCCTTTCAGTCCACAGAGATGTTTGATTCGATAAGGCCATGATCTGTGCAGAAATCTATCTTCCAGTAAGGAGCTGCACAAACTGTACGGGTGGTTCACTGTGCTGATTACGCTGGGAGGAAAACGCTTTTATTTGGGTGTTGGAAATGACTTGGCTTTGCTTAGAGAGGAGGTTTTCTTGCCAAAATATGGTGTGCCCACTGGAGTCCTCTTTATCTGTTAGACGCTCACATATGGCATTTACAGTAAAGCCAGATTTATTCCTTATATGGTAAACATGGCATGTTGTTTTTTTTTTTTGTTGTTGTTTTTTCCCCTTGCTCACACACACCTACACACAGTGTTATTAATATATTAGCGGGGTACTTGTAGTGATATGAGCATTACTGCAGCAAAATAATGATTGCATACACCTACGACAGTCTCTAATTTTCTAATATCAACTTTATTACCTCAAATTAAGTGTTATAGCTCAATTTTGAATTTTATATATATATATATATATATATATGTATACAGCGTGTGTATATATTGTGTTATGTGACCTTATTTATAACAGCAGATGCTGATTTTTTTTTAATCAATTACATCTACAGCATCCTCAAAGGTTAATATCTTAAAACCACGAACTAATACATATTCATATTTTGGCCACTAAATACCAAAGACATTACATGCATTCATTTTCTGAAGCGCTTATTCCTAATTAGGGTCGCGGGGAAGCTGGTGCCCATCTCAGCCGACTCTGGGCGAGGGCAGGATACACCCTGGAGAGCTCGCCAGGCCATCGCAGGGCCCAAATACATTACCATGAATTATTATTGGATGGCATACTATGTCACACAAATTTTTTATTTGTTAGTTTGTTTGCTTGTTTTACTCCAGACACAGCATGTTACAAAAGGTATGCCCAGTCCCAAGATGGTCACCACAAATGGTGATGATTGGTGATGGCATTTTTAAGCTAGCGCACGGAACGTAAATTCAAAGTTGCAACTGCTGTGGCCATATTGGATATCAGACCATGACGAAACTCTATAGGCTTGTGTAGTTACCCAGTCCCAACATCCACACCAAAAATAGTGAGGATTGGTGATGACGTCCTGTGATCCTAATTAGGAATAAGCGGTTCAGAAAATGAATGAATGAATGGTGATGACGTTTTTGAGTTAATGCACAGAATGCAGATTCAAGAGGGCATCTGTGGGCACATCTTATAGCGCTGAGGGGTAAGCCTAGCTAATAGCATCAATATACAGTACATCTTATTATTGTTGCAGGTTAATGTCAGAAAATGTCGATTAGATGTAGGATAAAATCATCAGGGAAAAAAGTTAACCAAATTTAATGTAATAATCACATAATTCTGATAAATCTAAGGAATTTGTAGGAATAAAGAAAATTCTAGCTATAAAAACCTTTTCACTTTTATGATAATGGTCTAATTTGAAGGGGATGTAAAGTTTGCATGTTCATCCCGTGCTTATGTGGGTTTCTTCTGGGGGCTCCAGTTTCCTCCCATAGTCTAAAGACATGCACATTAAGCTAATTGGCTGTTCCAGATTGCCCTTAGGTTTGAGTGTGAGTGTGAATAGTTTATGTAGTATTTGTGTTGGCCTGCGATGGTTTGCAAAGCTGTTCAGGGTGTACCTCTCCTTTGCCTAGTGTCGGCTAAGATATGCTCCAGCCACCCCACGAGTAAGAGTAAGCTGTTCGGCAAAAAATGAGTGAGTGAGTCAGTGGTCTAATTAAAAATAAATATTATTTGTTGATTTATTTGCCTAAAGTAATTAGCTTGTTTCATAAATACCGTATGTTTAAAATATAGATGAAACTTTCGAGTACTTGCAGTCAAGTCTGTGATTAAAGCCTGGTTGATTTCTCTTCCCTTCATCTAGCACACTTCCCAGGCCCTACATGCTTTAGATGCTCTACTAAAAGAGATGATATATTGCCAGACCTTGAAACTAGACACTTCATATTTCAAATCAAGGTCAGAAAGTGAAATAAACACACTGCTGTATATGATGTATGTACACACACAGGATTAAAACGCTGAACTGCATATACTACATATACTGAATGAGATTTTTATTTTTCTCTAAAGTGAATTGGGCTTCAAGGAAATTGTGTGTGTGTGTGTGTGTGTGTGTTTAAAAGAGACTAGCACTGCCAATTAGCTTCGCAAATTAAGCAGGGCACTAGAGCTGGTACTGGAGGCACTGAGGCACCGCACTTTATTGCCTTTTCTGATCTAAAGCACAGCCAAAAATCTGAGCCAACTACTAAAAACTTTATCTCTTTTTTTAATTTTCTGGATTTCTTTGTGGGCAGCATGGTGGCGTAGTGGTTAGCACGTTCACCTCATAGCAAAAAGGTCCTGGGTGTGAGTCCCAGGCTTGGCTCGGGCGTTTCTGTGTGGAGTTTGCATGTATTTCCCATATTGCAAGGGTTTCCTCCGGGTACTCTGGTCTCATCCCACAGTCAAAAGACATGCACATCAGGCTCATTGGGTGTTCCATATTGCCCTTCATTGTGAGTATGAGTGTGAGTGTGAATGGTTGCATGTGTGTGTTGGCCCTGTGATGGACTGGCGAGCGGCTCAAGGCTCCAGCCTCCCTGCGAGTAGGATTAAGTGATTTAGCAAATGGAAAGAAATGAATAAGCAGTATATTTATTTGTTTATTTTCAATTGTATTATTATTTATTTATTTTGTAATAAATTTTGTAACTGTGGCTGAGAGGGACTAGGAGTGCCTTTAGGTGGCAGGTGGTTGTTGGGGGGAAGAAGGTGTAGTTAGCGAGGGGGGTTGCTTTTAGGTTTGGTTGTGGTTGCCTAAGAGAGGGTTTATTGGGGATGTTCTGGGGGTTGGGTTGAGTGCTGGAGTGGACGGAGGTACTAAATTTGAGGGTTTTAAGGGTTTTACCATCATCATATTTGGTTGTTATTTAACAATTCTGCAATATGGATGTTGCTTATTAGTCCCCGAGATGAAACATCCATCCATCCATCCATTTTCTGAACCGCTTAATACTAATTAAGTTGCGGGGAAGCTGGCGCCCATCTCAGCCGACTCTGGGCGAGGGCAGAGTACACCCTGGACAGCTGGCCACGCCATCACAGAGCTATTCTAGTTTTAGAAATAGAAAAGTTTATATAGAAATATAAATATATAAATAAATATCTTATAATTAGATTTTTTTAAATGATATTTATATATTTGAACCATGACAGAAGCACGTCAGGTGAGCCGTGCACACTCAAAGCTAAGCTTAGCTCTATGTAGCTAATGACGCTTGTTTAAACTCATTCAGGGTTTAGTACATACTACACCAAAACGTAAGAAATCTGCATTTTCAGCTTTAAAGCTGTTTTAGTATATACTACACAGAAACAAAAACAAATACATGATTTTTATGTTTTTTTTTTTTTTTTAGTTTTTTTTTAATGATAATGATGACACCACCTCTTTCCAAGTGACAAACTTTGAGTGTCTGATTTATTAGCACATTTCCACAAACTGCACTGTATTGGTAACTTATTAAGACCTGCAGTATAGTATGCAGAGGTGAGTAATTAAAGGGGGAAATCAGTGACTCTGTAATATGGGGGGTTGCACTGATTATGGTTGTGCTTTAATGAACCACTTGCATGGAATGACCTTTTCCCAGATGACCCCTTAAGTCTGTACAGTTGCAAAGACTCGTAAAATCTACAACAAGGAGCTTTAAGGCCTGATTTAATGATATTGTGCTTTTTTAATAGTATTATGTATATTTCTGTCTATGCATTTAATCTTAATATTAATAGGGCTCACAGACACAGCATACCATATTACTGTTTTCGCACTTTAGACATATGTGGGCGGTATAATACTCTCAAATTACAATGTGAAATATCTCTGGTGGGAAATGATATTAGAATGTTCTACAAGGGATGCACAAGTTACTACATATAAGTTGGTACAAGTATATGCTAAAATGGAATGAGTGTAAAAACAAACTGTTAGCTACACAGCACTTAGCTTTGCTCGGCGCACACTGAGCTCACCTGACCCGCCTCTTTAATGGTTAAAATATGTACAAATAAACTGAAACTTGATTTTGTCTGCTATTTCAATTTAGGCTTGGTGGATGATGCTGAATTAAACTGTCCCTTCAACATTCTCTCTCAGGGACTATATAATAATATCCACCGCACTTCAAGCACATTATTTCATTCATTCATTCTTTTTCTGAAGCACTTAATCCTAATTAGGGTCGCGGGTAGGCTGGCGCCCATCTCAGCCAACTCTGGGCGAGGGCAGAGTACACCCTGGACAGCTCGCCAGGCCATCGCAGGGCAGAAACTCGCTGACAGCTATGCAGCCTACTCTTGACAAAAATCAGCAATGGTTCTTTTACATGCCTCTTACCATCGACAGTACCCAGGAGCACTCCTCAGGTCCATGGCCCTCCCAGTCAACTAAAAACTGTCTCCCCTGACCTCTCTTACGTACCGCCAGAAACCTCAGGAAATGTAGGGGAATGTCCTTGGTGGACAACCAGGCCCGCTGGCCAAGGGTGTAGATTGCCGCCGCAGTCTTCATATGTGCCTGTTCCCTGAGGAGCATTAGCCTGGCTGCTGCCCAGATCTTGCGGCACTTCTTAACTAGGGCATGGGCCGAGGGAACCCTTACCTCCTCTTTATTGGCTGAGAAGAGTGGTGGTTGGAACCCGTGGGCAACTTGGAAAGGGGAGAGCCCAGTGGCTGCGCAGGGGAGAGAATTGTGGGCATACTTCACCCACATGAGGTGCTCACTCCACGTGGACTGGTTATGCGCCACTAGGCATCTCCAGTTCCTGATTCAGTCGCTCTCTCTGGCCATTGAATTCAGGATGGTTGCCAGAAGATAGACTGACGGAGGCCCCTAGGCAGCGACAAAACTCTTTCCAGAAATGGGAAATAAACTGAGGTCTACGATCAGAAACAGCATCTGAGATAAGACCATGGATACGAAAAACCTGGGAAATGAGGGTGTGGGCGGTATCCTTGGCTGAGGGTAGCTTGGGCAAGAGGATGAAGTGAGCCATCTTCGAGAACCGATCGACCACTGTCAGTACCACCGTGTTCCCCCTTGAGGGGGGCAGACCTGTGATGAAGTCCAGGGAGATGTGCGACCACAGACGGTGTAGCACTGCCAATGGCTGGAGGAGCCCCGCCTGTACCTGTCTAGACACCCTGCTCCTGGCACAGGTGGGACACACTGAGACATACTTGGCCAGGGTGGGCCACAAAAACCATTGCTTGACCACAAACATGGTACGCTTGATGACAGGATACCAAGGATGTGTGAGCCTAGTGTATCACCTGAGAGTGGAGTGCTTCCGGTACATACAACCAGTTGCAAAGGCAACTCTAAAGAATGGGGACCCCCTGGGTGGCTTGCTGCACCGCCTCCTCTATGGGCCAGGACACTGCTCCTATCAGACGGTCGGGGGGTAGAATGGGTTCTGGTTCCTTAACTGCCGGTTCGGACTCCCACAGGCCGGATAGGGCATCGGGCTTGGTGTTCTGAGAGCCGGGCCGGTAGGATAGTGTGAATCGGAACTGGCTGAAGAAGAGTGCCCACCTGTCCTGCCGTGAGTTCAGTCTCTTGGCTGACCGGAGATATTCCAGGTTCTTGTGGTCAGTGCACACCAGGAAGGGCTGGTCCGCCCCTTCCAGCCAATGTCTCCATTCCTACAGGGCGACCTTGATGGCCAACAGCTCCCGGTTCCCCACATCTGCTCTCTGCCGGGGACAACTTGCGGGACAGGAATGCACAGGGATGGACCCGGTCATCCTTGGGGGACTGCTGGGATAGAACCACTCCCACCCCGACATTGGACGCATCCACTTCTACAATGAACTGGTGCTCAGGGTCGGGTATCTTTAGCACCGGCGCCGTAGTGAACAGCCTCTTCAGCTTTTGGAATGCCCCTTCCGCCTCTGGGTTCCACTGAAAAGGTACCTTGAGAGAGGTTAGTGCATGTAATGGCGCTGCCACAGAACTGAAATTGCGGAAGAACTGCCGGTAAAAAAGTAGCAAAGCCCAGGAACTGCTGAACCTTACTGCGGGTCGTGAGAGGTGGCCAGTGGGAAACTGCACTAACCTTCTCTAGGTCCATCTGGACATGGTTCGGGGAGATGATGAATTCCAGGATGGAGACAGAGGAGGCGTGAAATTCACACTTATATGCCTTGACAAACAGCTTGTTCTCCCACAAGTGACTTAGAACTTGGCGAACATTGCGTGGTGGGTGGCAAGATCTGGGGAAAAAACAAGAATGTCATCTAAATAGACGAAAACTAAGTAATTGAGATAGTCATGTAGCACCTCGTTAATGAAGCCCTGGAATACAGCGCAGGCGTTGGTCAGCCCGAACGGCATTACAAGGTACTCATAGTGGCCCGTGGGAGTTTTAAAACCAGTCTTCCACTCGTCTCCCTCGCGAATCCTGATCAGGTGGTATGCGTTCCACAGGTGCAACTTAGTAAAAACTCTGGCCTGTTGGAGCAGCTCGAAGGTGAAAGAGATGAGAGGAAGTGGGTATCGGTTCTTAACAGTGATGTCATTAAGTGCACGATAGTCTATACACAGCCGAAGCGAGCCATCCTTCTCCAAAAAGAAAAACCCAGCCCCAGCCGGGGATGAGGAAGGCCGAATGATGCCCGCCCGCAGGGAGCTTTCGATGTACTCCTCCATGGCCCTTGTCTCGGGGCCCGAGAGGGCGTACAGTCGAGTCTTGAGGATAGGAGCCCCCAGCAATAGCTCTATAGCGCAGTGGCCAAGGCCGATGGAAGTGGGGAAAGACATGGCTCTGGACTTACTGAACACCTCCCGCAGGTCGTGGTAGCATGACGGAACTCCAGAGAGGTCGGGAAAATTGCCCAGGTCTGGTTCTGGCTCTGGGTTTGCACCCCATCCCAGGGATCCGCAAGCCGGGGGGACAAGGCGAGACAGGACGACCTGCAGATGGGGTCCCATCACTCCTGTCTCCCAAATGATGTGTGGGTTGTGGGCTCTTAACCATGGGAACCCCAATATGAGATGCATTTTGCATTAGGTGATGAGTGCACTTTGGGAGGTGAAAAGAGATGAGTATGGTGTGGTCCACACCAATAGTCAGCTGCATGGTCTCCATCCTGTGAGTGATCCGGCTAAGAAGCTTGTTATTCAGAGCTCGAGTGGAGAGGGAGTGGTTCCTCCTTGATCTGTAATCTCTTGGCCAAGGAACAGTGCATCAGATTCTCTTTCGCCCCTGAATCAATAAGAGCCTGTAGGGAGAGAGCCTTGCCCTGGATTAGCAGAGATATGGTAATTAGTATGAGATGGGATACCTGTATGGATGAGACTCCGCCTACCTGTGTTTTTTCCTTGGTCCGGGAATCGGGCAGGTATCGGCTTGGTGACCAGCTCACCCGCAATAATAACACGCTCCCTCTCTTGGCGGCGTTGGCGTTCTTCCGGGCTTAGCCTGGCTCGGCTCAACTGCATAGGCTTCCCCAGGAGAGCTGGTGACGAAGACAATAGGGATCCGCGAAGAAACTCTCGGCGCGTGGCAGTCCCTCTGGCAGCTCGGCGAAGCTCTGCTTCTCTCTCCTGAAGCCGGTTGTCAACACGGATCGCGAGATCCACTAAGTCCTCGAACTCTGCCGGAGTCTCGTGGGGCGCTAGGTAGTCCTTAATCTCGCCGCTCAGCCCGCTGCCGAAGGCGTTCCTAATGGCTGGGGAATTTCATCTGCTGTCGGCGGCCAGCGTGCGGAACTCTATGGCATAGTCCACTACCCTTCAGGAGCCTTGGCGCAGCCCAAGTAGGGCTCTAGATGCATCGCAAGCCGGGAAGGAGTGGTCAAACATGCGGGTGAGTGTCTCTTTGAATACTTTGGTATTATGGCATACCACCGCGCCTTGGGCCCATTCCGCAGTAGCCCAAGCCACGGCTCTACCCAAGAGGTGGGAAATCATGAACGCGACCTGTGCTTGTTCTGAAACGAAGGCGGCGGGGTCATCTCTCTACCCAAGAGACGTGAACACTGTGACGGCACAAGACGATCTTGCACTGGAGCCGGATAAGCGCGGGGTTTTTATCCAGGGCTGTGATGGGGATCAGGTGGGGATGATAAGGGCAGGGCCGGCAATCACCGCTCGTGCCGGAGGGGAATCAGATAACCTGAATGGGGAGAGAGCAAAGAAGAACATGAGACCGGCATGACACTAGGATCTCACATTTGCTGTGGGAAAGGGCGTACACAACATTTTTGTGCATATGCACCCTTTGTACATGAGGCCCCAGAAGAGGTTTTCTGCCAGATGAACACCAAAGAATTTGCTGCTCTTGACGTCCACAGATGATCCATCGATGAACAGCAGGGAAAGATCACTTTGTGCTCTCCTAAAGTCAACAACCATCTCTTTAGTCTTGTCAACGTTCAAAGACAAGTTGTTGGCTCTACACCAGGCTGTTAGCTGCTGCACCTCCTCTCTGTAAGCTGACTTGTCACTCTAGCTGATGAGACCCAACACTGTCATGTCATCGCCAAACTTAATGATGTGGTTGGAGCTGTACATTGCTGCACAGTCGTGAGTCAGCAAAGTGAACAGCAGTGGACTGAGCACACAGCCCTGAGGAGCAAACTGCAAGGGGTCCACTGAGGATGGTAGCTGTGATGAGCCTCTCGAAGCATTTTTCATCACGATCCGTGTGAGCGCGACGGGACCGTAGACTTCTTAGGCACAGGGATGATGGTCGTTGTCTTGAGGCACGTTGGGATGATGGAGCTGCTCAGCGATATGTTGAACATGTCAGTGAAAACATCTGCCAGCTGCTCTGCACTTTCCCTGAACACTCTGCCAGGAATGTTGTCTGGACCAGCAGACTTCCGTGGGTTGACTCTGCATAGAGTTCTCTTCACGTCAGCCATGGTGAGACATCATGGTCATTAGGAGGAAGGATGGTCTTCCTCATTGTCGTGCTGTTCTGTGTGTCAACCTTGGTTGGAGCATGTGATGATGGTCTTGGAGACGGTCACGATGCACTTCCCGATGTAGCTGTTCACTGATGCCGTGAAATCCTCCAAGTCAATAGAGTCGCTGTTGGCTGCAGCCTCCTTGAACATGTCCCAGTTAGTGCACTTGCTCCTGAAGAGCAGAGATGGCTCCTTAACCTGTTTCAGAACCGGTTTGGAGCGTCTGACGAGTGGTCTTTATGCTGGAATTAACATCACAGAGATTTGGTCTGAGTAGCCGAGGTGGAGGTGGGGCTCTGCACGATACATGCCAGGAATGTTTGTGTAAACAATATCCAGCCTGTTCGCTCCTCTTGTAACAAAGTCCACATGCTGAGGGAATTTAGGGAGCACTGTTATGAGATTTGCATAGTTGAAATCTCCGGCGATGATAAACAGTCTGTCGGGATGAGCATTCTGCAGATCGCTAATTGCTCCGTAGAGCTCACACTGAGCCTCCTTAGCATTAGTGCTGGGTGGAAAGTACACTTGGATAATGAAAGCGGTGGTGAATTCCCAGGGTAAATAAAAAGGTCTGCATCTAACGGTCACAAACTCCACTACAGATGAGCAGTAGTTAGACACAAGCACAGAGTTCTTTCAACATTCCTTGTTGATGTAAACACACACTGCCACCACGAGTCTTACCACACAGAGCTGGATTCCTGTCAGCACGAAACACGGTTAGCCCAGGTAGCTGAATGTCTTGGTAAAAACAAAGACACAGCAGTCTCTGTACTCACGCTGTGTAGTTCGCTGGAGTTGGATGTAGTCTAATTTATTGTTCAGTAAGCAGACGTTTGTCAAAATGATGGAGGGTTGTGCATGGCCGGCTAGGGTTTGTTTTTATCCTAGCACGGACACCCAGCCTTTTTCCGTGCTTCCGCTTCCTCGAGCATCGCTTGTGATGTCCACTTTCCCAGCCACCAGCATCTGGCGATGCCGAGGACTGAAGGCCTGGTCCACACAGCAAGCTGAGGATATGGAGTTTGCAGAGTAGATCATCATGCAGGTTAGTAACTGCATGATTTCTTAGCTGTAAAAAATGCTTTTATTCAAAGCAGCTTACAATGTAGGCAGGATGAAACTGGACTTTTAGGGTTTAAGTGACTTGTTCAAGTATCCAACTGTAGCATTTACTGTTACTTTCAAATTTTACAGAAATTTACATTTGAGGAACCAATTGAGGGTGAAGGGCCTTGATCAAGGGCCCAACAGTGGTGCTACTGGTGCTTAAACCCCTAACCTTCTGATCAGTAGCCCAGAGTCTTTACCACTGAGCCCTGGCAAAAAGAAAGTGGTGGAATTCAGCTATATTCTCAGGGTTGAAGACCACAAGAACAAAGACAGATTTTTTTTCTAAGTATACTTATGTGCCGTGTGTTTACGTGTATTATATGCAGAAATAAAAAAACATTCCTTGCTATGGCTACATGTGTCTCATCATCCTCAGCCTTAAGCTCTCAACCTTGCTCATAAGGGTTGATGACTGTTGTGTGATAAAGCAGAGCTAAAACTGGCCTACTGAACAAAAGGTCATGAGAGTAGCAAGTTGCACAGATGGGCTGTTGAGCGGGACCCCTTCTTGTGAAAGACCCCTTCAATTGCACAGTCCTGTTTCTCTTGAAAATAAACTCCTGACTTAAAGGCTACTGTAATGGAACAGTGACCTCCATGGTCTTAAAGAATTTTAGAGGATGGTCAAAGCAAAGTGCATAATTTACACAACTCTGAAGATGCTTTATGCCACCCTGTGCAAGTGTTCAATTTAAAATTTATTGGTATCACCTCATATGCAGCCTTCATGTTTACACATGTGGCCGGAGGTTGTATTTCTCCTGGCCACTATATTATTTACCGCCAGTCTTGCCAATTACCTTGATAAGTGGGCTACTTTCCGTCACCATTCCTTGGAGGACTGCTGCTGTTTTGGCTCTGTGGAGCTTTATGCTCTGTCTGTTCAGCTTCCATTCTGCTCTATTCGGTTTGGACGTGGACTTTTTGGACGAACGGACTGCTGTTTGAACAGCATCGACTCTGATTGGCTGCCAAAGCATGGACTAATTGGCCAAGCAGGCTTGTGCTGTGTTAAATAAATTTTCTGTGTTTGCATTAAATTGTGTGTTTATTTAGTTGCATGGTTTCGTATTGGCTTCTTATTTTCGGTCGCATGTGCGTACTGGTACATGTCATTTGGTTCCAAAATGCATTGCACTGTGGTTGTTTGTAATTGTGTTCTCTTTTCTTGTCAGGTGCTGTGGGCCCAGGGCGGCAGTCCAATCCCTGGTGGTGGTTCACGACTTTTCTCCTCCTGCTGTGTGTGTGTGATAACACGGGTGATTAAACTGAAGCCAACTTCTTCTTGTTAGTGATTGGTCCTGCCGCATGGTAAGCCTGTGCCCTGATGTGATTACTCTGCTCACAGTGTCACCTTAGTTTTTGAACTGGTGTGTTTGTTAGTTGTTTTTTTTTTGTTAAATAAAAAAAATATTTTTTTTATATTGTACCATGTCTCTGGCTCGTGGTATATTTTAAGAATCTGACTGTATGGTGAACAGGGCTACTTTGCAGCGGAAAGTCCCTCAGTGGCATAGCTGGTTGCCTTGTTGTGCTGTGTACCACCGCCCTGTTCTATTACACACAGTTAAGGGAAGCCCACAAACATCTCTTCATCTTGTGGAAGTACAAACACATCATCATCTTTCCACCACTTCCATCACTTTTCCTCCCGTAGACAACAGTTCAATTTTTAAGTTCTGAAAGATAGAACCTGCAAAGTTGATAAATATCCAGAGAGTTTTATAAATAAATTCATCTTTTAATAGAAGGATCTCATCTTAATATCGAGAATTTTATTCATTTTAAACCAACTTATCACAATTACTGTACTGGAGTTGCTTCCAAAAAATTGATTTGAGGGATTATTGTATGTGTACCTCAGTATCTCCAGTGTACAGTGTGGATCCTTCAGTCCAGTAGAGAGAAGCTTCACTCCTGAATCCTGAATCAGTTCATTGACACTCAGGTTCAGTTCTTTTAGTGTTGATGAGTTTGAGGAGAGAACTGAGGACAGAACTCGACAACTTTCCTCTTTCAGATCACACCCCCTCAGACTGGAAGAGAAATTATAACATATCACAACACTGTTCTCAAACACGCGCGCGTGCGCACACACACACACACACACACACACACACACACACACACACACACACACACACACTTTCAGAATATCAGATTGTTTGTAAATAAGGTAGTTTCCTGATTGGTCAGGAGTATTTTAGGGTGTGTTTTAATGGACATTTATTGCTGGTGTTTTATTGAGTTATGTTAACATTTTGAGGAAAATAAATAGCTATATTTTATTACTATATTATTTATATTTATTATTATCTTAAATTCTGTTATGCAGTGATCATGAAGATGTTCTTGTGGAGACCACAATTCCTAACCAGTGAACATTATGATTAAAATAGCAGTAGCCTGTTGACTAATACTTTGGGCAGCATAAAAATGAGGTACCATTACTAGTAGTGTTGGACAGATCCAAGTGCTTGATGTAAACAATGTCGGTGCTGTTGTAGTAAACTGGTCCTACTGACCATATTTCAAGGTAAACCATAAAAATAAAGATTTAAAAAATCAAAAATATTTCAAAAAATAAAGCCCAAAAGATTCAAGCTGTTTAAGATTTTAATGAAAATTAATTTTTGGTAAAATGAGTATCAGTAGCAGATTATTGATCAGACTGGTAAAAGTAAGGCTGAGTGTAACCAGATCAGTCGTTCACCACCTACCAGGCATAGATCATATTACTGAAAATAAAAGAAAATGTGGATAATTTTGAATCCAATACCATAAACAATTATGAAAAGGAAAGTAGTAAAATTAGTTTTTTATATAGCGTGCAGACTGATTTTATCTTGAGATTTGCTTCAGTCCTGTTTTCTTTCGTTTACTTACATAATCTCCGCAGATGCTCTCAAGTATCCGAAACAGTTGCTTACATGTGGCGGTGTGTCCAACACTTATTAATGGTACCAGACTGAAACTCCAACATGTCACATGATGTCGTTCCAGACATGTGCAGTGTGCAAAAGACAAGGGGATGATTCATTACAGAGTCAGGAATTTCCAATAGATTATAATTATCAGGATTTTTTAATTATAATGATTTAAATATCTGTCAGAAAACATGGTGTCTACAGAGAACAGAATAAATTTTAAATTGTATGTTGTAATATGTGTTTCCTTCTGGTCTCAACTAGTAACCATCTCCTGTTGTGGTTTTTTTTCTGTAATGATGTAATGTGTACACGACACGTGTATTTGATCAGTGATAGTTATGTGGTAAGATAGGATGGTAATATATTACACTCACTCTCACAATCCTAATATTCACTGATCTCTGATCTAGAGAAATAAATATATTTTCATCTGAAGTGGGAAGTGAATTAGATTTTTAGTATTGAAATGAAGTTATGTGTTAAATTACAAACGGACAATAAAACAGTTGTGCATCGTTCTCTCTCATACAGACACCTCTGATTTCTGGGTGACTGAAGTGGACCCGAGTACAGGTGGTGTGTTTTGGTACGTTAATTAATATGTTTATTAGATGAATATGGCACACAAAGGGTAAGATGCGACCCAAATTACACACAGAATTTAAGGATAAGAAAACCAACAGGCCATATTTACAATTTTTATATATGTAAAAAACAAAAATAACATTCTCAAATAAACATAAAAGAAAAAACAATATTATTCAAACACATGGCATTAGCTTTCATTGTTATGCTGATGATACACAGCTGTATATTTCAGCAAAGCCAGATGAGAGACACCTGCTTAATAAAATTGAGAATTGTTTAAAGCTTTCTCTTACAAAGCCCCACAATTATGGAATAAACTCCCAGTTAATGTTTGGGACTTAGACACAGTCTCTGTTTTTAGGAATAGGTTGAAAAGCTACTTGTTTAGTCAAGCATTTTGTTAAAAGGCTTTTATTAGGTAAAGGAGCAGATCTGGGGGTTCTCAGGCATAGAGAGTTCTGGTAAACTGTGACGTTTGGGGTTGCTGTCGCTCCCTCAGTCTACATGTGACAGTGGAATGGCTGATTGCCCAACATTACAGGGTGTCCTCATGTCTGCCTTACTTCTGGTTTCTCTCTTTTTAGTTATGCTGCCATAGTTAGTCATGCCGGCGTGCCCCCCCATCACCCCGTGTTTTGTTGAGGTACACATGCTACGCCTTGGGATAACCAATCGGACTACATCTTGGACTGTAATGAAATTTTTCTTATATGGTTCGTGTTTTATGGTTTCACCCAAATGAGGATGGGTTTCCCTCTTGAGCCTGGTTCCTCTCAAGGTTTCCTTCTTGTGTCTACTGAGGGAGTTTTCCTTGCCACTGTCGCCGCAGGCTTGATCATTAGGGATGTGTAGAGGGTTGTAAAAAATTTTTTAGATTCCTCCTTAAATAAATTTTACTAAGTAAAGCTGCTTTGTGATAATGTCAATTGTAAAAAGCTCTATACAAATAAAACTGAATTGAATTAAATTGAGATTTACCATGTCTAATCTGAAGATATCTAAAAAAAAATGAGAAGGGGGAGGGAGAATCGGCGAGATCAATCTGTAAAACTGCAGAACATACCATCCTGATAGAAATCCCTGAAAGATTTCAAACCCCTTCCATGCCA
Organism: Neosilurus mollespiculum; assembly: GCA_030014195.1. NCBI lineage: Eukaryota > Metazoa > Chordata > Actinopteri > Siluriformes > Plotosidae > Neosilurus > Neosilurus mollespiculum. The sequence goes on from JAQMYF010000017.1 coordinate 4,754,010, forward strand.
AGAGGAGAAGGAGAAGTCTGACGATGGGGGGAAATAAATGGTTCCTCAACACTGAAGCTAAAGTAGATATTGAGGTAAATCTGTAGTGTTTCCTAAATTGGTACCAAATTTTGAGTGTTGACCTCACCACGTGATTATTTGTAAAGCCAGAGGGATTGGTTGGAATAGAAGAGGTAATAAAAGCCCAAAAAGAGGAAGCTGCACTACATGCCTGTGCCTCTAATCTGCACCTAAGCAAATCTGGAAAATTAAGTCATAAAGAAATATTTTGAATATTCGCTGACCAATAGTACAACTGGAAATTAGGCGGATACAGTCCACCACTGAATTTGCAATACTAAAGAACAGATTTACGAATTCTTGGGGTCTTACCACGCCACAGAAAAGATGACATGTTTTGATCAAAATTTTTAAAAACTATTAGTTAAGAAGAAAGGGAGACATTGAAATAAGAACAGGATTTTTGGAAGGATGTTCATTTTAACAGTGTTAATTCGACCAATCAGTGAAAGTGGCAGACTCTCCCATCTTTGAAAATCCAACTTCATTTTAGAAATTACAGCTGAGAAATTAGCAGAAAAGAGAGAAGATAATGTCCTAGTGATATTGATTCTGGCATTCGTGGCCTGGTGGTAAGGTGCTGGATTACTGATCCCAAGGTTGGGGGTTCAAGCCCCACTATCAACGGGTTCTCACTGCTGTCCCCCCAGTGCAGCTAACTGGGTTATCAAATGCCGGTCTCACTGTCTATGGTGAGAGGCATGTAAAAGAACCATTGCTGATTCTCATCAAGAGTAGCTGCATAGCCGTCTGCGTGTTTCTGCCCTGCGATGGCCTGGCGAGTTGTCTGGAGTGTACTCTGCCCTCGCCCAGAGTCGGCTGAGATGGGCACCAGCCTCCCCGCTGCCCTACCGCTACCCTAATTAGGATTAAGCGGTTCAGAAAATGACATGACATGACATGATATTGATTCCCAGATATTAAAAACCAGAATCACTAAGTTTGAAGGGAAGGTCTGATTGTGTGAGTAGTAAAGCCTTGGAGTTGACCGGAAAACATTCATTGACTTGAAACCTGAAAATGCAGTGTAAAGAAGACATATCCAAGAAATAAATTTGTCTATACCGAATTTAGCAAGTATTTTGAATAGATTCAACCCTATCAAATGCCTTTTCAGCATCCATTGATAACACAATTTATGGGGTTGTGGAACTTGGGCTAGAATGAATAATATTCAGAAGCGTTCGAACCTTATAAAATAGATATCGTCACTTAATAAAATCTGTTTGCTCTTCTGCATTGAGGGATGGAAGAATTCTTTGCAAACGCTGTTCGGCAAATGTTCGGCCTCAGAGGCAGTGATTAAGTAAAACTCAGTCTGCAAAACCATCTGCTGTTTAAGTAGGATTGGAGAAGGAGCAGCAGCAATTTGGTGATTTGGCTTTTTCAGATGGGAAGAGAAAGAAATGATTATGCCACGCAAGTAAGCTTTAAAAGATTCCCAAAGTAAAGAATGTGAAATGGGTTGTGTCTCATTCTGGTCAAGATTAATGAAATCATCAATGGACGCTGAAATTATTTGAGTAAAATTATCGTCTGATAACAACAGTGTGTTAAACCGCCATGGTGTTGAATAACGTGATCGAGGTGAAATCTGTATATCGAGAGAGAG
>JAQMYF010000017.1:4770265-4786900 GCA_030014195.1 Neosilurus mollespiculum
ACAGTATATAGTACAATATTCTGCTTAATAGTCAATGAAGGAATTTGGCAGGAACTTTTGTCTTTATAATTAATAAGTTGTGTTTTAATGATATTATGCATTAATTTTATTAGATTGACTTGCTCGGGTTTATTAACACATTTTTATTCAGCTTTTTTATTAATGTAATATTTACATTCATTTTGTCTTATCTTTATTCATCTACATCTTTTTTCATGAATCCCTATAATATGATATGTAAATTATAATAATTTCTCATTTTTAAAGCTATTCTACATGTTTTTAAAATTGTACATTCATTCATTTTTTTTCTGAACCGCTTAAGCCTAATTAGGGTCGCGGGGAGGCTGACGGCCATCTCAGCCGACTCTGGGCGAGGGCAGAGTACACTCTAGACAGCTCGCCAGGCCATCGCAGGGAATAAACACGTTGACGGCTATGCAGCTACTCTACGAAAATCAGCAATGGTTCCTTTACATGCCTCTCACCACAGACAGTGAGAGACATGGCCTGCATTTGATTACCCAGTTAGCAGCACTGAGGGAAATTGTAATGCTTTTATTTTAAATATTTCTTTTTTCTTAATTCTTAAAATTTCTTACATGTTTTTTTCTGCAATGGCCTGGCGAGCTGTTCAGGCTGTACCCCACCCACAGCTCAGAGACGGCTGAGATGGGCGCCAGCCTCCCCTAATTATTGTTGAAGATTTTTTTTTTCTTGCAACAATCGTATCACTTTTGTAAGATTTACAATTTGATTTACAGACCTGATTTATTTTTCCTGCGACCGATGCACCTAAAAACCTACATCAGTCTCTTCCGTCATAGTGCAGCTAAATTCATACAACAACACCAATCCCAAGTTGCATGTGAACTGTTCGCAATTTTCTTTCGAGAATGTGCTTGAAAGATGACACAAGTCTTGCTTGGTGTTGCTGTGGTGAACAGGAGGAGAAGAAAGAGTGGTAAGATATTCATGTGACACTATGCCTTTTATTGACGGCACTGAAAAAAGCAGGTATGCGCCTATATCATTACTACCAGCTGTGTTGCACATCATGCCGTCACGCAGGAGCTCCAAAAAAACAAGTCCTGTTTGCCGGAAAGATGACTTGAAGAGCAAGTATGTTTTATAATAACATGATTTTAATCTTAAATATTTGCCGTACACTATACTAAAAGTGTGTGTGTTTGTTTAGTGTAGTTTGCTCAAGCATTTTCCTCTACTGAGCTCTGAAAACCCTTTTTTTACACAGTAAGTGGCATATGAATAGCTTGTTAATGATTGAAAACCATACTATACGGTGTAAGATTTGAAGATCGTGTTTAGGATGCAGTGCTCAAAGGCATGGTGTCACACTGAATAAGAATTATTAAAGTAGAAAAGAAGAGCAGCGAAGGCGTCTTTAATGAAAGGTGAGGCAGCTATCAGTTAATGTGCATCTTCAAATCCACCACAGCGTGAAATGATGGTGACAGTTGCTCTCGGTCTGCATGCATGCACACACACACACACACACACACACAGAAAGTCAAATACACACAGAAATAGAATTATGCAGACAAAGAAGTGAGATACAGCACACACACACACACACACACACACACACACTTCTACACAATCAGGCAAATATCACTTCACTGCAGGCAGAGAGTCTTTACCAGGTGGCAAACAGGGGTCGTCACAGTATAATGTATGGGCTTTTTATTGGATGGCAACAGGATGACACATGGGGATGGACAGGGTGGAAAAAGGAGGAAACTTATTAGAAATGAATGAGTGAAAAATGACTCTCTGGGAGTGTCCCTACAGCACCATTTGGGCTACTGGGACGTAATGAAATGTGGGTTAGTCCCAACTAGATCAGAGGGACTGAATATGAAAAAAAGGTCTTCACTTTTGGAATCTTTTTAAATGCATTTGTTCAAGATTACAAGACCCTTTTTTAACAGGATGACACATGAGTGAAATATGGAAACAAAAATTAATGTAAGAAATGACAATTTTTTACAAAATTCACCTTCAGCCATTTGGCAATGCCATAAAATTGTCATCGCTGGACATCGATGATCACAAAGCATGGCTATAACCTAATAACTGTCCATAATATCCATAAAATCCACATATACTGTAATATCCATTTATTCTAAACCTAATTTTGCCTAATATTCCCATGATCTCATGTAAACAGGTGATGATACAATGGAGTGCAATGTAAAAAAAAAAAAAAAAGATGTGTTCAGAAAGGACATGCACTGATCTCTGATTACTGTCGACTAAAAGTGAACATGGCCGCCGCATCTAGTCGCAGGCTAGTGCAACACTCTATCTGTCTTTATCACTGTCACTGCTATCAGGACCAATAAAGCTTTCTCCTGACTCCCAAGGCTCACGTACGGTGGCATTCTAGATAAACCCCTAGCAAGCAAACAGCTATCAGGCTTTATCATGGGCTCTACCCTCTCAGAATTCTTATCCAAGCCTCACATTACCGGTGCTCCATAAGCAGATTTATCCTAAGCATAAATGTAATAATGCTAATGCTCGCAGTTTACATTCCTCCGATTGGTATATTTATCATCAGCTCCCATCAACAATCCACAACTATCTCCTGAGAGCAAAATAGCAAAGCTTGGATGGATATCCGCTCAAGAAATCATTCCGACGCCGTCCAAAGTGATGAACTGCTTATAGAACCCGGTACTGTGCAAATTCATACGAATTCAAATCAACTGGATTTATTGAATTTTTGTCCAAATAAAGTCATTGGAAAAGCGATGACACAGCTTAGGGCGAGCATTTTACAGCTATCAAAGTCCTGTCCTCAAGAATTACGCCAACATCATTTTAGACCCAGAACATAATTTTTGACGTTTTCAGAATATTCTAAGAACGTCTTCCTTCCTTTATAGTTTTTAACACAAAACATAACTCGAACGTTGATGAACACCATTATGCCCAATGCCATAATCTCAACATAATTTCCAAACATTCATTTATTCATTCAATCATTTTCTGAACCGTTTAATCCTAATTAGGGTCATGGTGAGGCTGACGCCCATCTCGGCCAACTCTGGGCGAAGGTGAGGTACACCCCGAACAGTTCGCAGGGCCAACACACATACAGCCATTCATACTCGCTCTCACACCTAGGTGCAATTTGGAACAGCCAATTAGCCTACTGGGCATGTTTTTGAATGGCGGGAGAAAACCTGGGTACCCAGAGGAAACCCACCCAAGCACGCAGAGAACATGCAAACTCCACACAGAAACGCCCCGAGCCCAGAAATTGAACCCGGGACCTTCTTGCTGTGATGCTGACATGCTAACCTATTTCCAAACATATCATTCATAAAGTTACGAAAGCACTGTGGATCTTGGTGAAATTTCTGGCAACATTAATACTGCAGTGCTTTCAGAACTTCAGAAGCCAAAGTTGTTCTACTCTGATAGACTGCTACACCCAAACGTGACATCTGAAACATTAATGCTTGTTTGGTTGTCTCAGGGGCGGCACGGTGGTGAAGAGGTTAGCACGTCCGCCTCACAGCAAGAAGGTCCGGGGTTTGAGACCTGGGCTCGGAGCGTGTCTGTGTGGAGTTTACATGTTCTCTCCGTGCTTGTGCGGGTTTCCTCCAGGTACTCTGGTTTCCTCTTACAATCCAAACATTAGGCGAAGTGCCAAATTGCCCCTAGGTGTTGATGTGAGTGTGGATGGTTGTGTGTGTGTTGGCCCTGCGATGGTCTTCGCTTAGAGTCAGCTGACAGGCTCCAGCCTACCTGTGACATAGCAGTTCAGCAACCTCTCAATCTTGAGCCCAGCACCCTAGCCATTACACCTGCCCCTCAGTTACAAAGAGACTGGTACATTATCTTCTCATTTACTTGGATGGGGTTGTGTTCCTGGTTTTGGTTCTGATAACCCTGCTCTAGGATCCTTTAGGATGGCTATGTGGACATCCATTGATAGCTGGGCAGTAACTTTAAATTTGTATATATCGATTTATCAGAATTCGTATGATTTTGTACAGCAGTGCCAGGACGGTAAGGCCTACATTAGGATCAATGTATTACAGAAGAAATAAGAGCTGCACCTACCTTCCAGGCTCTTGGTGTCCACAAGGTCAAAAACAATGATGGCAACTGCAGACCAGGTGATGATGAGGGCCAGGACTAGTACCCAGGCCACGGGGGAGCTGAAGGTGGTGTAGAGATCATCCATCAAGCTGCGTTTGGACACTCGGGTAGCTGGAGCATTTGACTCACCTCCCTTGCTCTCAAGGACAGTGGTGGTGGTGGACGTGAAGGTCCGCGCTGCAGAAAAACAAACAGGTCTTCAGAGATCACTGATATGATGCAACATGTTCACCTGCGACCAAGAACAACCCACAAAAAAAATTCTTGCCTAAAAATCTTGACCAAGGCTCATTTAAAAGGAGTGAATAGGAGGATAAATATGAAGTTGAGGATGATGCAAGTACCTTCACCACCAGGGTAGTAAAGAGATGTAAATAAGATATGATACGATGGATAAAAATATCCATAAATCTTTAAAAAAAATCTTTCTAGGTTTAGCTGCTGGCGTAAACAGAACACAGTTTTTTCAGCACAGGTCCAACATTAGAGGATCTTTAACATATAATCAAACACGGACTTATATAATGAATAGACCAGTGTTATCACGCAAATTTGGGACAGGATGCTTGTTATTTTGGTGGCATGTCGGCATAGTAGTTAGCACCTCTGCCTCACAGCAAGAAGGTCCTGGGTTCAAGTCCTAGGCTTAGCGAGGGCACTTCAGTGTAGAGTTTGCATGTGCTTGCATGGGTTTCCTCTGGGTACTCCGATTTCCTCCTACAGTCCAAAGGCATACACATTAGGCTAACTGGCTCTTCCAAATTGCCCCCAGGTGACTCGATGCGTGTGTGTTGGCCCTGTAATGGACTGACGAGCTGTTCAGGGTGTATCCCGTCTTCGCCCAGAGTCGGCTGACATAAACTCTAGTAGGATAAAGTGGTTCGACAGATGAATGAATGAATGTTTGTTTATGATTTTGTCCAGTGTTTTGGATTGGCAGAGTACCGGAACAACATCAAATGAATAGGATTTCACTGATGTGCCATTCAGTTATTGTTAAAATATTTCCAAGGCCACTGAAAAGAAAAATGCTGCCTTTATATCAGTAGAGAAGACATATTGATGTGTCTGTTTCTGTCAAAAGGTTCTAAATGGATATAAATCTGAAGCACAAAGCTGGCTGCATTGCCACTCAGTGATTCCTTACACACTCCACGCATGACCTTTGTAAACACTGTTCCCTTTCCAGAGCACCTTATTGATTTGGTCCAATAGGATCTAATTTTAGTCTGAAGCAGGGATTGATTCTCGGATGAGCCATTGTGATTCTGCGTATGGTTTTCTCCAGTGTGATATGCGGCTCATCTGTCCTGCGTCTATGAGAAGATAGAGCGCTGCTCGCTTGCCTGAGATGACCTGCGGAAGATAAAATCAGCCTTCCATGCCTTTCAGACTGCCTCTGTTTTAGCTACAGGGATATGTGTAGGTGTGTGAGTGTGTGTGTGTGTGTGTGTGTGTGTGTGTGTGTGTGTGTGTGTGTTGAGCTCAGCCCACCTGTCACAGCCCTTCACAGTGCACTGTGTTGTCACTTTGGGGATTAGACAAGCTCTCTCTAGTTGCTGACTCAAGAAAGTCATTTGCTGAGCTTCCACTGTGCTCACTTTGCTAAAAACAACAGATAGCCTTCAGGGACTATTATGTGTTGGCGTGTGAGATCAAAAACGGTGTTCACAGGTCAAGTGGTTGTGTTTTACTAAAAGGTAGAGTCTGTGATTTTGGTCCGAGTTAGCTGATCGATTCAAACATAGAATTACTGGTCACTTTTACAACTAATGCCCCTATCACACAAGTGTTTCAACCCTGTATCAGGGTAAGTGGCAGTAAGAAAGGAATGTCACAGCAACGCCAGCTTATGTATTTATTACTCACGAATGTGTAACACAATCTCCCTGTATGCCAGGGTGTGCTCTTCAAAATCCATATCACATACGAGGTAGCTTTGAGACATCATACATACGTCCTGTGTATGCCGTAAAAACAGAACTCTGCAGGAGTGCCGCAGCGGGAACGTTGCTCACATCTACTTAAAAAAAAAAGTCTATGTTATGGGGTTAAAATAATTAGGATGGTTCAAAGAAGTAACCTTTTTTGCCTTTACGGTTACTGAAAGTGAGTGACGAGGGATAGATTCTAACACAAGATCATCTTGTTTTGCGTCCAACTAACATTTTTCTTTCAGTAGCTGACCATTTTAAAGAACTCTTACTTAAGGGGGGGTGATCACACTAAAGGTCCGATAGAAAAGCGACTGATGCAAATGGCAATTCGTGACTGTCGCATTTCATTCTCAAAACAATCTCAAATTTGTTGCACGACATTCGCGGTATCGCCTATTTGGTCGCCTGGTCGACTCATCACAAAAAATTTTCAAACATGTCTGAAATTTCCACGAATGTCGCAAAACGAGGCTCTGATGCGGGGAAGTCTCAAACTCTTCTCAAACAGTCCGCACTTGATGTGAGAAGGTCGCAAAGTTGTCGTTTTGCTCACAAATTATTCATTTTTTTATTCGCAAGGATAACCAACAGGTTGGAGACTTTCACACTGAAAGTTTGAGCAAAAGTTTGAGGCTTGCTGACATCCATCCGTCATATTCCATGTATATTTTATTCGCATAGCAATAAATAGCAGTTACTGGCGGTAGACATAATGGCTGCAAAGTACACATCAGGTTTCTCAAGCAAGTGCATATTTCCTTTACCCCAAATTTTTTGCAAGGGACCACCCCTCTCCCTACTCACTGGCTATGTCAGACTTATGTGTTCGGTCAATTGGCTATTACAAACTGTCCATTTGTGTGAATGTGAATGGTTGTTTGTCTCTTTACTAGCCTAGCAGCAGACTGCTAGCCTGTTCAGGGTGTACCCTGTCTCTCACCCAAAATCAGCCGGGATTGGCTCCAGTTTCTCAATTGACCCTGAAGGATAAGCAGTATAGAGGATGGATAGAAGTCCTTAATATTATTAACAAGGCTGCCACGGTGGGGTAGTGATTAGTCCCTCCACCTCACACCAAGAAGGTCCTGGGTTCAAGAACCAGGCTTGGCTAGGGCGCTTGTGGGTGCTCTCCCTGTGCTTGCGTATCTTTCTTCCGAGTACTCTGGTTTCCTTTCACAGTCCAAAGATGTGCACGTTAGGCTAATTAAATATTCTTGATTGCCTCTAGCTGTGAATGGTTCTGTGTGTTTTGGCCATACGATGGTCTGGCAAGCTGTTTAGGGCATACCCCGCCTTCACCGGGAGTTGGCTGGGATGGGCTCCAACTTTGAAACTTTCCAAATTTATTGAATTTTATAAACCATGTTGACAGCCTTATGTAATAACTTGGCACTCGTATACCATCACTGCGATAAGAGCAGGAAATGACAGACCTCCTTCGCCTTGTACTCAAAATTACGGCTGCTAATATCACCCTAGACCTGTTGAAGGCACCGAGTCAGCAGACAGACAATCCACCATTACTGTTTCCTGAAATACTGACATTTTAAATAGAGCTTATTTACATTCGTCTGACTGACAGCTTCCACTGTTAAATCAGAATATCAAATTCAGTTTTAACTCTCCACAACAATAAGCTATTTCACGCAAGGCTGAAATCCATTTAGAAGTCTTTCATCATAATAATAATTGCTTTTGAAAATAATTTCATCACCAGTCAGGGAAGGGGAGGGGGGTAAAAAAAAAAAAAAAAAAGCCTTTGAAAAGTTTCCAAAACTTATTTTGAAATGGCTGCCCATTAATTGACAGGATTTCTTTTTTTTCCCAGAACCTTAAAAACCTTTTTCAGTCTCTTTAAAAAAAGAAAAGAAAAAAAAAAAAAAAAAGACAAAGCACATTACATTTACTGACATATCTGGAAATTAAATGCTATCACCTAGCCACAGAAAAATACAATTCGGTTCAACTGAATTAAGTAGTTCGATTTCCTCTCAGACAGATTGAGCCATAATTCAATTGTGAGCTATATCTGAGAATCCTTTACAGACTGCATGCTTCAAAAGAGCATAACATACAGCTGATGGGATATGTGATATGGAGTATTTATAGCAGCCTTCCATCATGAAGCATTCACTGAAATGGCTGCACTTGTCCCAGTATTCTTTTTAGCACTGATTAAGTCATTATTATACCTTTTAAACGACAATAGAAAAGTAAAAATGTAAAGATAGTTGGCTTTACCTTCCATCTCTGCAGAGCTATAGTGAAATGACAATCTTAAGAGTTAATCAGAAGTAGTTTTCCGGTGGAAAGCGAGGACGGTCTCTTCTATTAGTGTCCCAGTGAGAAAGTGGTGTTCCTGCCAGGACCTGGACCTCTTGTACGGCCTCGGATGATGAAGCCTGTCCTGTCGGGCGAGCCAAATATTAAATAAATAAATAAATAGATAAATGAGTCCTCCGTTGGGCTAAATCCTTTAGCGCTACTTATAAATGCACCAAAAAGCTAAAATAAATAGAAGGTAGGTACTAAATTAGTTATGGAAACCCTACATTGCACCCTAGATTGTTCTTGGGTGCTGTTCAGAAAGCCCAGGCCACAGAGGGAGGGCACAAATGCAACCTTATCCATGAGCAGTTTGGGGAGTTTATTCTTAGATCCCATAGCACGACTGGTATTCAGCTTCGCCTTTTAAGGTCAGAGGCGTGACCCGTAAGCTGCATCTATCAGCTATTAGCAGGACCATTGGCAAAGGATTCAGCAACACAAACACGTGTCCTGTTTTCATTTTACTGTCCTGGAGTCATTGCCTCGGCTTGCAGTGCTCTTCATAAGATTGGTCTTTTTGAAAAGGTCATACCATATCTGTGGTCCTGTACAGACCTCTGAAAGGTCATGATGTTAGCGATCACACCTTCTAAACCGTCCGCATTCAGGTTTCTTTTCTTTCCTTTTCTCACTTTTACTGCTCATACACTTATACAAGTGTTCAAACATTCCAAACCAAACCAGTGTATCATTCAGTTTCTCATTCATTCTAAAGTGTATCATTTGCTATCTATTAGGATTTGTTCGGAGATGAAAGTGAAACTTAGAGAGGAGGTTTAAGAGCTTGCTGACGCATCCTGCCATTAAGAGATTAAAAACGTCATTTTTTTTTATAGACGTGTTGGATTTGTTCAGGGTAGTGCAAATATCAGGGTTGTTTTCTCGGTTCCAGGTTCTGTGATTCAATCCTATGCTAGGGTTACTGTCTGTTTTCCTGTCATCGAAAAACTGCCCTTTGATGGACATGTGTTCCACCCCGAGTATATTCCTCACTCAGGAACCCTGGTGATTTATTCCAGAATATGCCTCTGGTCATGGTGGCAGATACTTCTTTTACATCTGGGGCAGGGGCTTTTGGGACTCCCATGGCTACTTCTAGTGGTTTACGCCACTCTTTTGGATATTTCCAGCAGTTTATGATATCACCAAGGGATTCCCCAAGTGGCCACCATATTGCTTCTTAGGATTCTTGTCGTTTATTGTTGTACATTAACAAATTATCTTTGTATTAAGCTACCTTAAACGATGTGATTTTCCTTTTTGTCTTAATAAAAGAGGACAAATCTTCTCTTTAATGCCAAACTTTTACATTTGTACACAGGAAGCCAAAATAACATGTTAATATGTTAATGCACCACTTCCTGGTTTGGTAAGACACAACAACCAGTTCACCCCTGCCGCATTTATGCAAAAGCTTTAGCTAGCTCTATGCCAAAATGGTGCTTAATGCACCCAATGCTATATGCGAATATCAAAAACTGCTAGAAATAGCAAAGGGAATCCTAAATGTATATACCTATATCATGCCCTATATGTCTGAGATCCACCTCTACTCTAATAAGGATGAAGTGCATACAGAAAATGAAGGAATGAAAGGGAGCGGACAATAATAACCCCACAATATCCAATAAATGCTTTGTGTATATTTTTGAGGTGGCTGCATATTTATGGTCATAGTTATGAGGGTTCACCGTGTTACATTTTGGCCAGGACTTTTCATCCATTTACGGAAACGCTTCATCCTATTAGGGACACAGAGAGGCTGGAGTCTATCTCAGCTGACACCGGGCAAAGGCGGGGTACATCATAAACAACTTGCCATCACAGGGTGATACACAGTCTGGGGACTGTGGGAGGAAACCTACACAAGTATGGGGGGAACATGAAAACTACACACAGAAATACCTGAGCCACTTTGTAGCTAACCATTACACCATTGTGCCTCTTGCATTAAACTTGTAAGTCAATAATTTAAACTAGAAGCAGCACATAAAGTTTTGCAGGTGACTTGTCCCTGGGTCGTGGCACTACCACTGCTCGCTGTGACATCATCACAGAGTGTCTAGGTCACGTGATATACTGGCTAGACATTCTGACAGACGGACAAAGGGACAGACAATTTGAACTGTCCCTTAAGTGTGAGAGAGTGACTGAATGTATATATGTGTGTGTGTGTGTGTGTATGTGTGTGTTCTGCCCTGGTATCCCATTCAGGCTGTATCCCATTATTCTCAGGATAAGCTCCGGATCCACCACGACTGTGACCAGAATAAAGAGCTTACTGCGGATGCACAATATTTTTCACAGTGAATTATATACCACCGATCAAAGACCATGTTATGAAGTGTAACATCTCTTAGTATTAAAAGCATCATGCTTACAATGCAGTCATCCTTTTACTGTCTGAGTTCTTCAACTCACACACAAACAGGAGCATGGATCTTGAGACCAAGTTGGGTGAAGCTGTTTACCATGGCTTATTAAATATTCAGGCAAAACTAGCGAATCCTTTCTCTGCTAAATCACGCAAATAGAACATTTAATGCACTTGACCTTTAAAGAGCAAATTGCATTTTATCCCTACAACACCACTTTCTCTGTGGGAGTTTATCATCATTACAGGGGGAAAAAAACACTACCTGAGGATTTGGTGGTAAAAAAAAAAAAAAAAAAAAAAAGACAAAGAAAAAAAAAACCCGAAGTAGGTGAATGAGAAATTTACCCAAAAATCAATAAAAGAACAGAAGGAGAGGTAATATTTTACCACTAAACACAGTGTGCCCCCCAGAACCCATGTTCTCCATGTCTTATATTGAGCGGAACTGTACGTGTGCTTGTATCCTGTAGGCACTGTAGAGCTAATCTTACATTTTTAATGTTTGTGTCTTCCAAAAGGTGAGTGTGTGTGTGTCTGTGTGTGTGTGTGTGTGTGTGTGTGTGTGAGAGAGAGAGAGAGAGAGAGAGAGAGAGAGAGAGAGACTCTAGGAGGTTTTATCCACCTGTTTTTAAATCAAATTCTGATTATGATGTCTTGCAAATCCTCTTCAGCATAATCAACTTCAAAAAGAGGATCGAAGTGCACAATGATTTGCATTTGCATTTAGGAAATATTTGTGAAACTTCCATCCCTTGCAATTCTTATTTTGTCCATGCCGTTTTAATAACAGACATGCAGACCCTTTCATGGGTCAAAGAGACACAGGGCTGATGAAATCATGTGCAATCAGAAGAAATCGAGAGATAATGACGGCTATTCAGTAAGCGTCTGTGCATTAGAGATGAAACCAAATAAGAGTATGTTATTCTGGATGAAAAGTTAATGCGTTCTAAAGAGATGCAAATGCACTCTTTTTTTTATGTATTTACTTGTTTATTTGTTTTTGCATGCTGGGCCGAAAGTTTCACGAGCCATCAAGCTGAGAATAGTTTGAGACTAGATGAGACTAAACAACGCAAAAATTGCATGTGCAAAAGTATTTCGCTTTCACGCTGTCAAATTTGAAGCTTGTAAGCAAATGACAGTGTGTGCAGTACTCTGTGAAACATTCACTGCATCCTTAGTGACTGCCTGGTCCAGTGGCTGCTGGTGGTCTGCCAAACAGTGGAAGCCTACACCATTTTAGGCCTACATCATAAGTAATAATCTGTCAATTATTGCATTGTGATCCATTCATTCATTCATTTTCTAAACCGCTTAATCCTAATTAGGAGGCTGGCGCACATCTCAGCCGATAATAGGCATGGGCAGGGTACACTCAGGACAGCTCGCCAGGCCATCACAGGGCCAACACACACAACCATTCACACTCACACATAGGGGCAATTAGGGATAGCTTACTTTGAATGTTTTTGGACTGCAGGAGGAAACCAGAGTACCTGGAGGAAACCCATGCAAGCATGGGGAGAACATGCAAACACCACACTGAAACTCCTGAGCCCGGGAATCGAACCCAGGCCCTCTTGCTGTCGGTTGGACATGCAGTTGGTCCTCCTTGCTGTAAGGCGGACATGCTAACCACTACACCACCGTGCTACCGCTATGACACAGATTGTTAACCACTTGCATTGTGAAATTTATTTTATTTTAATTTTAATTAATTTTTTTTTATTTTGGGGGTGGATTTTTTTTTTTACCCATTTCCCCCCCATAATTTTAGCTGTATCCAATTCCCTCCCATCAAGCATGACCTTCCTGTATGGACATATGTCCACCACCAACCAGGGAGAGGCCTGCCCTCTCTGTGACATGCGATGCTGCTACCTGCATCTTTACGAACTGCTGTGTATCCGCATGCAGGGGTGACCTAGAACATTCAGAGGAATAGATATAGGTATTAGGATATCGGATATCGAATGAATAGGTAAGTCTCTGAACTCTGATAGAATTTGGTGTCGGGATCCATGAAAACCATGTATTACATACGATATTTTAATCGATGAACACACAAGGTGACACATTATGCTGGCGCTCATCCATCGGCACCGATGGGAGGCTCCATCATCATCAAAGTGTGATATACTGTATATTCACAACATGTCCTGAATAGTGAATAAAACTGGCAATACACAGAGAGGAAAAGCTAGAAGCAGTGGGTACAGCCATTCAATTGGGATGACCCAGGGTGGGAAAAAAAACCCACAATTTTTGCAACACAAAAATCAATGTACTATTCTATAAAGGTCTGGGCTAGAGCTTATCTCAGCCAACGCTAGGTGAAGGCAGGGTACACCCTGAACAGCTTGCCAGACCATTGCAGGGCCAACACACATACAACCATTCTCACTAACTCTTACACCTAGGGGCAACTTGGAACAGCCAGTTAGCCTACTGTGCATGTCTTTGGACTGTGGAAGGAAAACAGAGTACCCAGAGGAAACCCATGCAAGCACGGGGCGAACATGCAGACTCCACACAATAATGCCCTAAGCCGGGAAATGGAACCTGGGACCTCCTTGCTGTAAGGCAGACGTGCTAACCCCACTACACCACCGTGCTACCGCTATGATACAGATTGTTAACCAAATATCAGTGATACAGTAATTCATTGATCAATCACAGAGGTTTTGCAAACAGATTCTAATGTTCATCTACTGGTGCTCAGCTGGTTGTCACAAGCACTGAGAAAATCATAAATTGTTTTTAAACCCACCCCCCCCCCCAAAAAAAAAAAAAAAGGAAAGAAAAGACAAGAAAGAAAGCCACGCCGTTTTTCTAAGCTTGTCAATAATCAAGAGTGTCCAAAACAACAAGTAAGTTGGTCATGAATCATCATTTATCAGGAACAACGGCAGTAATAAACAGTGACATTGATTATTCACTGTGCCTGAACAGTGGTGTAGCGCACAAGTGCATGAATGAATATGCACCAGCAAAGCTGCCTGATGAAAAATAACCAAACCAAAAACTCCCGCATGTACATGTCTGAAAAATATCCGAACTCATCAGCACTTACCCGGCATGGCACGTGGTTCGCCAGTAATGAATCAGTCAGCAGTGAGGCATCGTGGGTAATTTAAACCTGCGGTATCCGAATCAAAGAATTCTTGTCCAGGAGTTCTTGCCCTTGCCACTCCACAGCTGAGTTCAGGAGTGGAAAGCCGCCGAGGCAGAGTGGAGGGAAGACGTGGACAGAATGGGTTTGGGCAAAACTGCACAGCGTCTGCACGGCTAATTTCGAAGAACTGCTGATGTATCCATTAATACTTAAAGACAGCCTGTCTGCAGTGCAGTAAGCACCAATTCTAAATGACCATAATGGGCAAAAGAGTCAGGACCTGATCGGAGGAGCTTTTAGAGTGCAGGACGTTGGGTATAAAGTTTAATGGTGCCGAGCTACTGTCTTCCTGCAAATGCACTGGGCCTGAGTTACGCTGCGTCACACTTGATCAGAATTTATTTCCTCTCGGCTCTAAACAGCCATCTGGACGCACGCTGTGCTTAGCAACAACACGGATATGCATGGGAGGAGGGGAGGTAAATTTGGCCACGTAGGGTAAAATGAGAAATATCAAGCAAAGCGTTATGAGCAAAGTGGAAGGTGCACTGAGACATCATTGTACAACTAAAGTCAATGAACCACTCAGTTCACAAATTGATGTGTCTTGGATGGAAACCAGTGACTCAGCTCATGCATCATCTTTTCTCAGAGTCGCCACATGATCTCCTGTGGTGATGAGTGGCAAGTTCCTTTCCATCCTCAAGCAAAAATCCTCCTTTCCTACAGCAAACAACTGCCCATCTGTAAATGATGGGTAATACATATTTAGAAGGAGATTTGCATTTCTATGAAACAGAGAGCAACTGTACTATTAATGGCCATGGAATACATACTGTATTTAAGAATACATTGAAGAGGTGAGGCTAAGGCTGATTTCTTTCTAGCTCAGACTGTAGATTCATGAATACTCATTAACCCTGTTTTCCTCCAAAATAACTTTGAGTGAAAATGTATGAGTAGACAGAGTAAGTGCAAATTAATTATCATCATCATCCTCTTCATCTTCTTCTTCTTCTTTCGCTTGGTCCGGGTTGAGTCACAGGGACAGCAGCCTAACCACTTCTTCTGGGGGTTTTGTAGATAGGGGGCACTGAGGCATTCACAGACCAGCCGAGAGACATTGTCCATCCAGCATGTTTTGGGTCGAACCCCCGGGTCTCTTCCTGGTTGGACATGCCCGAAACACCACACCAGGGTAGGTGCTCAGGAGGCATTCTAATCAGATGCCACCTCAACTCACTCCTCTCAATGAAAAAGAGCAGCGGTTTTACTTCAAGCTCCGCCCAGGCAGCATTGCTTCTTACCCTATTCCTAAGGGAAAGCCTCAACTTGTCAAAAATTTAATATAAAATTACATAGTAAGTCAGATGACAGGCCCATAAGTTTCTCTGTTTCTCTTTGAAAACTATTAGCCACACTCAGAGCAGAATGATATCGAGGTGACCACTGGTAAAGTTCAGGTATACTGAAGGGGGAGAAAAGGATAATCTGGTTTCATAAGGTGAAATGTCTTAAATATTAATCATTTTCACTTATTCACTCATTTGCCAAACCACCTACTCCTACTAGGGTCATGTGGAGGCTGGAGCCTATCAAAGACGACACTGGGCGAAGGCAAGGTACACCCTAAACAGCTCGCCAGACAATCGCAGAACAACACACACACAACCATTTGCACTTACACCTTGTGGCAATTTGCAACATCGAATTAGCCCGATACCTATGTCATTGGACTGTGGAAGGAAACTGGTGTACACAGAGAAAACCCATGCAAGAACTGGAAAAATGCAAACTCCACACAGAAACACCCAAGCTTGGGACTCAAACCCAGGACCTTCTGTGAGGTGGACGTACTATTAACATGGAAATAAAAACTTTTTATGCATATTAATATTAATTTGACAAACTTTCTTTTGTAGTTGGCAGTAGTGGCTCATTGTTTAAAACTTTAGGTTTCTAATTAAAAGCTTGAGGGTTCAAACAGTAGTGACACCAAGCTGCCACTGTTGGGCCTTTAAGCAAGTTGGGCCTCCTTAACCCTCAAATTCTCATTTCTATGAAGGAGATAAATATGTACATGGCTTTGGATAAGGGCATGTGCCAAATGCCTGAAATCTAAATGCAATTCATGACAAAAATCTAAGACAGTATGATAGAAATTATATTCTGGCAAGTGTATTACCACCTACAAGTTTAATTGTACTCAATTGACCATAAACACTTGATCGCTGGACTCAAGGTTATATTTCTCTTTGCTGTTATAATACATTTCTCTCTTCTGGGAAGACTGTCCACTAGATTTTGGAATGTGGGCTGTGAGGATTTGTGGCAGTCATCATTCTAGTTCGTCCCAAACGTCTTCAGTGGGGTTGAGGTCGTTGCTCTGTGCAAGCGACTCATGTTTTCCCACTCCAACCCTGGCAAGGCGGGTCTTCATGGAGTTCACTGTGTGTGCAGGGAGATGGTCATGCTACAACAGGTTTGAGCCTCTTAGTTCTAGTGAAGGGAAATTGTAACCCAACAGCAGACGAAGACATTTTGCAGCTGCATATGGGTCTGTTGGTAAAGTGTCCATGAACTTTTGTCCATATAGTGTATTTTTAATCACCTTTTATTTTTTTTGTCCATACCACCATCTCAGATCCCTTCATTCATTCGTTCATTCATTTTCTGAACCGCTTAATTCTAATTAGGGTCGCGGGGAGGCTGGCGCCCATCTCAGCCGACTCTGGGCG
>JAQMYF010000017.1:4815258-4836405 GCA_030014195.1 Neosilurus mollespiculum
CACGACCCCAAGCCACCTCGCACCAAAGACAACCCCAGGCCTACTCAGATGGTGGCAGAGGAAAGCCCCAGCCAGAGTCCCCCGCTACGGCGGCGGGGCAGAGGCCCCAGCGAGCCAGGACCGGTATCCGCCGACCCCGCCAGGTCCCGGCCACCCAGGGCGGCCAGAGTAGAGGGTCCAGGGCACCAAGGCCCAGGAGGCAGCCCCCTTCCCCCAAGGCAGAGGGCCCGCACCACGTCCAGGAGAACCAGGCCCCCCCAGACAAAAAAAAATGTATATTATATGACACTTAAAGCAAAATAAAAATGTAAACTAAACCATTAGGGTGTTTTTAACTCAGCTCTTAAGCTCCAAAAGACGTAACTGATCTGAAATCCAAATCTACCCTTGTAGTAATGGTTTCATTTCTCCTCCTTGTGAGTGTTTGTAATTTTCTAAACAATAATAGATTTTCTTTATAACATTGAGGCTCAGATTTGATTGTGTTTTTTACAGGTCAAAGTTACAGCCGTGTGTCATTTCTATAAAAGCTGCACTTGCTAATAATATTAATAATATTGCAAATAACATTTTTTTAGGTATCTTTAACATATGAGGATTATCATCCTCATTATGATGATGATTGTCATCATCATCGTCATCATCCCAGGCCTACCAATCGCTAAAATATTACAAACTGCATCTTTAGACTAAGTGCGTTAGAATTAATCCCTTGCTCACTCATCAATCATTCATCTGCTGAACTTCGCGGAGATGCTGGTTCCTATCACAGCCGACACTAGGCAAAGGTGGAGTACACCCTGAATAGCTCACCTGACCATTGCAGGGCAATACACACAACCATTCACACTCACATTCACACCTAGCCTTATGTGCATGTTTTTGGACTGTGGGAGGAAACCAGAGAACCTGGAGGAAACCCACTCAAGCATGAAGAGAGCATGCAAATTCCACACAGGAACGCCCGAGCCCAGGATTCGAACACAGGACCTTCCTGCCATGAGGCGGATGTGCTAACCAATACGGCACCGTGAATCACTGAAGGGTAACTAGTAACAATTTACCCTCTCTAAAACCCACTGCGCCATAGTGCTGCTGATTTCTTGATTCTGATTGGTCAGAAGATGCATCCGCTCAGTAGTGCAAGGTGCAAGTTTTCTGGAAGGGTAAAGCACATTTTGGAAAGCGTGTCCAGGGTTATCTCTCTTTTCTTCAGGATGGAGGACTGCGAGGCTGGTGAGAGAACGACTATTTAAAGCTGTTGTGCGTTCCTTTAAATCTAATTATAAATAGATATAAAGTATTTTGCGTCATTCTTCGCAGTTTGTTGATCTCTTCATTTTTAGAAGACATTGACGTTGATTATATTCCTATAACAGCCTGTTGAGTGAGTGTGTGTGCGTGTGTGTGGTTTTACATAATGCACTGTCTGGCCTACTGTATGCTGACTCACCACAGTGGGCACTGATAGTCTCACCATGGCCAGCTGGCATGCTGAATCAGGTCTTTGTGATGGGTCATTTGACATTAAGTAAAGCTCGTTTAAGCTAATGAGCTGGCTATTTTGCCCTTTAATTTATTCTGATTGCGCTAGGTGATCTCATCATCTGGATGGAGTTCAGTAACGCTAACAAAGCCTTGGCAGGGAGATGCATGATATCACAGTTAGTAAGAAGTTTGCACTAGTCATCTTCGCTTGCTGCATTCGGCCACTCAGTCACTCTGTCCTGGATATATTGGGGACCTGTTCAGGGTGCACCCTGCCTATTGCCTGAAGTCAGCTGGGATTGGTTCCAGTTTCCCCCATGACCCTGACAGATAAGCGCTGTAGAAAACAGATAATAGATCATGGATGGCCTTCCAGAGCATTTATTCTAAGCATCGCTAAATGTCTTGTGCAGGCACACGTTTCTTTTGGATGAAGCGATCCTTCGCACAAGTTTCATGCTATATTCTATCTCCCTTGTCTAATTTAAATACTATAAACATTTTAGACAGCAAATTAAAATGTGCTCCTTCTGTTGCTGAGAAATGTGCATGCTCCCATAAGAGAGACTTCCCTCTTAAACTTCATATATACAGTGCTTAAGAAATGTATTACACCAGAGAAATACAGATGGAATATATATATATATATATATATATATATATATTAGGCAGACAACAATCCCAAGTATTCATTTTAAATAGGTAAGGTTTAATTAATTCATGACATGATTGGTTTCCTCTAGAGACCGTCTTTGGGAAGAGTTACAAACAATTTGAAGCACAGTGCAAAAAAAACAGTGGAAAAATATGTAAAACAATGGCTCCAAAATCCTTGTTGTTATAAACGCCAAAGGAGGCCAATGTATTAAACATTGGGATTTCTGTTGAGTTCTGCGTTTTACATTTAAATTATTACTTTTATTTTCTTTGCTGAAATAACAAACACAAATAAAATGTGAACTGAACTAAACATTTAAAAAATATTTAAATTTCTTTGGTTTTTGACAAGTGGTTTAATAAATTTGTTAATCTTTGTAGATTGTATTTGTTTTTAGGACCCTGCTGTCCTCATATGGGGACGTCATATATTCTCCCAATTATATTGTGTGTATATCCTTGTTAGATCCTCATACAAGGACCATTGGGTATTACACTGTTGCCAAAATTCATGTTTAGTAGTGATCCGGTGGTAAGAAGCAGAAGCGGTGTGAAGAAATGACAAGACACACAGCACTGGGATCTTAAGTGAATAAGGTAAAAAAGAACAACAACATATACTGTACTTTACCATGTAGTTGTAAGCTGACTGTTGCCCGTCTGTTGCTACACAGTATTTGGCAGCTCCATCAAGCCGGTGCTACACGGTCAACTTGCAATGGTGATGATGTTTTTTTATTGGTTTGAATTTTTATTTGGTTTCACCCAAATGAGATTGGGTTTCTTCCTTTTGTCATCAGAGGGAGTTTTTCCTTTAAACCGTCACCACAGACTCACTCATTAGAGATGTATAGGGTGTATAGAGAAGTGATTCAGATCATAAGTTTAAATTCTTTACCAAATTTGTTTTACTGTGCAAAGCTGTTTTGGGACAATGTCAAATGTAAAAAGCGCAATATAAATAAATCTGAACTGAATTGAATTGTTGGACAAAAAAAATCGGTCCTAGTGTAACAAGTCACTAGAGACCGTTTTCCGCGCAACTTCGGGCTTAGTAACATACGAATCCAAATCAGAAACCCGTAATGCAAGATAATGAACTTGTAATGCACGGTGATGAATAATTAAGAAGATTACAATACGCTGTGGTGGCACGGTGGCGTGGTGGTGAGCACGTCTGTCTCACAGCAAGAAGGTTCCGGGTTTGATTCCCGGGCTCAGGCATTTGTGTTGAGTTTGTGTGTTCTCCCCGTGCTTGGGTGGGTTTCTTCTGGGTACTCCGGTTTTCTCCCACCGTCCAAAAACATGCACAGTAGGCTAATTGGCTGTTCCAAATTGCCCCTAGGTGTGTGAAAGTGAGTGTAAATGGTTGTATGTGTGTTGGTCCTGCAGTGGTCTGCTGAACTGTACAGGATGTACCCTGCCTTCGCCCAGAGTCAAATGAGATAGGCGCCAGCCTCCTGGCGACACTAATAAAGGATAAAGCAGTTCTGAAAATGAATGGATGAATGAATGAACGTTCTGGTGTTGCACTGAAAATCGTTGTTGCAAGTTAAACGTCTAAAGCCGGCTTAAATTAAGGGCCAATAAGCATGAGTGGTGCTGTTCTCGAAAACTTACTGTACATAAATCCTAGAAGAGGATCCAGTAGCATCTGGAATTAGGTACGAATGTAAGTTTCGTGAAGAAGTAGTAATAAAACATTTTTCAATTTCTTTTAAGCGTCATCCATGTATCTTTTAGTTGTGTGGTTCTCAAAGTTAGGTCCATTAAGCACAGCCAGGGCTCATGTGAGATTTTGTTGTTCGTGAAATTGTTCAAGTGGTGGAAATCAATCTTCATCAGTGTTATCATACTTATTATTGAGGTTTAAATTATTAGGAGGTTTAAAGGTGGTTAATCAGAAGCTCAAACAACAAAAACTGGAATTGAAAGAAAATGTGGAAAAAAAAACGTATAATACACTAATTATTGCTGAATGTGTTTACAAAATAAATTAGATAAATACATTTAGAGTGGTACCTTGGTTAAGAAAAAGTAACAAATCCTGTTTTCACCCATAAAAATGCTCTGCACAGCTGTCCTGGTTCATAAAGTTTGATATCTAGGATGCAACTGCACCTGTTTCTAATAAAAGTCTGTAACTTTGACATGTAATAATTATACAAGTTTATAGATGGATTCATAGGCACCTCAGAAAACTGTTTTGCTGTGGGATTTTGTTTGCATTCTGTTTTTTTTTTTTCTCTGTACGGGTTTCCTCTGGGTTCGCAGGTTTCTTCCCGACAAGAGTTTTCAGTTTGCATTGAATTATATATGGCAAAAAAACCCCACTATTTTTTGTATTATTCTGCAACAGCACAAACATTTATACTGGTTTGTATTTCATTTTAATCGTGTTGTATGTTTGTGCACACGTTTCGGGTTCTAAAACAAGCTGAGCCGCAGCATGGTTAAGTGTAGCTGAAAAAGGAAAAATTAACTGAAGTATTCCCAGCAGTGCATTAGCAGCTCATCAGGCTCACTGAGCTGAAATATAAAGCAGTGCATGAACTTTCCACCTTATTGATTAAGTTTAATGAAAACTTAGTTACTGTTGTTTCAGTTAGTGCAGCTCTAGAAATGAAATCGCTGACCTAGGCTAATGTATTATGTATAATGTAAATGTGCATTACCACACAGACTAACATTTTATGTATATATACATTATATATATATATATATATATATAGAAATCCCCTGATGAGTGGGCAACCACGAAACAGGCTTGTCGGGATAAAATTGTAGTACTGTTATTTTTTCCCACATACAATATATATATATATATATATATATATATATATATATATATATATGTATATATCTGTGTGTGTGTGTGTGTGTGTGTTTACATGTCTACCGTATGTATGGGTGGTGGCATGGTGGCATACTGGTTATCACGTCCATCTCACAGCAAGAAGAGTTTGGGTGCCAGGCTCGGGCATTTCTTTGCATGTTCTCCCTGTGCTTGCATGATTTCCTCCGGGTACTCCGGTTTCCTTCCACAGTCCAAAGACATGCATGTTAGGCTAATTGGCTGTTCCACGTTGTTCCTAGGCGTACGTGTTTGTGTTACTGGTTGTGTGTGTTTTGGCCCATCGATGGTCTGGCGAGCTGTTCAGGGAGTACCCAGCCTTCGCCCAGTGTTGGCTGAGGTAGGTTCCAGCATCCCTGCGACCGTGCTAGGATTAAGGGGGTTGGTAAATGGATTGATGGAGATGGAGACATGCACGTAAGCTATGTATTATATAATTTATGTAGTGTGACAAGAAAAATACGTGGGAAAAAAAAAGGTATTTGATACTAAAATCCTATTTTTTTTTCTCAGTAATTCGACAGGTTTGTTCTGTACCAAACGTGACTTTATCGGGTTTCTGCAACGAACAGGCCTGCAGCCTTCGGTATGGCCTAATGCCAATGACCGGAGGAGGGTGCGTATCATATCTGGTGTGAGCAAGCCAGAAATCCCGCCAGCATTTAGTAGTCAGTCATACCGGAGGTAAATTATGTCCACACAAATGCAGCCATTTCAGAAAATCAACTAAATCATCACAATATCATGAACAGCTCACTTAATAAAAGGAAAAGTTGGCCCTACAGGTTATAATCTTCAGTGTTAAAGATGTAAGATGTGTTTGTGTGAGGAATGTTGGTGTGTGTGTGTGTGTGTGTGTGTGTGTGTGTGTGTGTGTGTGTGTGTGTGTGTGTGTGTGTAAAGAGGAAGTAACGTCTGCCCGGGAGGAAGCTAAAGAGCCCATAAAACCTTGGATACACTATATGACTTTTAATATCCTAAGTGATAATGAAAATTCTTGGCACTGCACACACACACACACACATACTGACTGATTTATACAAGTCTCTGTTCTTGAGGATTTTTATGTCAAATTGAGGGATAATGTTTTGTCCAACTGGGAACTTGTTGAACTGAGATGAATACACAAAATGCCAGATTTCTTGTAGTGGCAATTATTCATTTCTAAATTAATCTTCAGTAAAAGGTACAGAATCTCACTCAAGGTTCCAGAGGGTATCAAGATTTTACCTACATTCTAGTTCATAATGTATCTAGGGACAATTTAGGGTAACCAGTTTACCTACTAATGAAAGAATTCCACCCAGAGAACATGTAAAACACATGGTCAGTTACCTGATATCAGGATCAACACACCCCTTACTATGAGGCAGCAACAATTACAAGCTCCGTCCCATGGTGTATAGTGTAAATGTAAATATTTAGGGGAGAAATTAGCCGCGTAGTCCCCTGAGATGGAAAGTTGAGCAAATAATTGTTTATTCATTCATGGAATTGCCATACAACTTAATCCTATTAGGGGTGCAGAGAGGCTGGAGGCTATATCAGTTGACTCTGGGCGAAGGTGGGTGCACCCTAAAGAGCTCACCAAACTATCGCAGGGCCAACACAAACTTTTGCACTCACACTTAGTCTAATAGTCTAATGTACATGCCTTTGGACTGTAGGAGGAAACCACAGCACCCGGAAGAAACCCATGCATTCATGGAGAGAACAAACTCCACACAGAAACGCCCTTGCCGAGCCCGGGACCATCTTGCTGTGAGGCAACATATTTTTGGGAGGTGGGAGAAAACCAGAGCCCCCAGAAGAAACCAACACAGGGAGGACCATTCCACTCGATCAGTCCAGATTGGCACTATTTCTGACTATTTCCAGAGTGGGGTCAAACATCAAACATTGGAAAGACTTACTCTGACTGAGTGAAGTGAGAGGAGAAAAACTCATTTTGTTCTCAGTGGCTCAGCTTTTTCATCACCCTAGAGAGACAGAGAGATCTGTCAAGGTTTATAGCTCAATCAGACGTATCTCTCTAGCTTCAGGAGCACCATAAAGATGGGGAGGATGCAGACAATTCCGGGGATCATGAATAGACAGGAGTTGACAGCTGGAAATATAGAGGATGTGCCTTATCTCCTAGAAAGGCTATACCTTTACAAAAAAAAGGGTTTCCCAATCGATCCAGTCGATGGTTGTTTGAACCTTTAAATGGTTCCACACACCTATAGGTCATGGTGGATCCATGGCATGTACTTCACTGGGGCAGAGGTACAAAGATGGGATTCCAGTCCTTT
This sequence comes from Neosilurus mollespiculum, assembly GCA_030014195.1. NCBI lineage: Eukaryota > Metazoa > Chordata > Actinopteri > Siluriformes > Plotosidae > Neosilurus > Neosilurus mollespiculum. The sequence continues at coordinate 4,822,552 of JAQMYF010000017.1, forward strand.
TTAAGTCATCAGATTGCACATATATTTATGCCAGATTGCATTTCTGAATCAGCAGTCAACATACTGGCATGTTTTTCTGAACTAGAATGAAACCAGACAACCCAGAGTTTCTTGGTGCAGGATTCTGTAGGTTACTTTTAGGAACAAAAGTAGGGTCTGCCTGCCCCTTCCCTAAAAGTCTTGATGGTATTGTCTAACATGATCCAACCTTTATTTATTTTTTTAAATTAATGTTTTATCATAAGACACAGCACACAGCCAAACAGTAAAATGATGTGGACGTGGCATAGCGGGTAGCATGTCCGCCTCACAGCAAGAAAATCCTGGGTTTGAGCTCGGGCGTTTCTGTGTGGCATTTGCATGTTCTCCGTGTGCTTGCATGGGTTTCCTCTGGGTACTCCGGTTTCCTCATATAGTCCAGAAACATGCACATTAGGCCAATTGGCTGTTCCAAATTGCCCTTAGGTGTAAGTGTGAATGGTTGTGTGTGTTCGCCCTACGATGGTCTGGCAAGTTGGTCCTGGTGTGCCCCGCCTTCGGTCAGTGACAGCTGAGAGCTCCAGCCTCCGCTTGACCCTAGTAGGAATAAGCGGTTTGGCAAATGAGTGAGTGAGTGAGTGAAATTATGTTATTATGCAAAAACTACAAGATAATGTGAAGTCGATTATTATTTTTGTTATTTTTAATTAGACTGAGATTTAAGAAGCGAGTCCAACTCTACAGTAAATATATAAAAAGACGGCTGTGCCTTTTGCCATTTTTATCTGTGAAGAAAAAAACTAGCTGGTAAAACAAACCCCAACACTTCTAAAATTTATAATAATTCTTGTGAAAGTGCCAGAATCTGTCATAAGATCCAACATGTCTCTTGTTTCGAGATGTGTTTAAGTTACAGCTCAAGATCTGTCACTGATCTATTGCACGTTGGATCATTTCTCCGGGATATTAAGGCTTTGAAATTCGATGATGCGTACACTTTATTGATGACCGCTATGCACAGTCTTCACTTAATTGAAGTGGTATTTAGAAAAGTGTACAGTACGGTGGATAAAACCTTTTCTCATTCAGCAGCATCTGAATAATCCTCACCCTTGTTTAGCCTTCGATAGACGTGGATTGATTTTCAGCATGACGAACCCAAATGAGTGTGACTCATTAGCAAAGGCATTGCATTATTATGTGAATGCTAATTCTAACACAATCCTTTTTCAAACATAGTAAAGCTAAACATATGCACAATTTTATCCTCACACAAATCCAAGGACATTATCAGCCAAGATTCTTTCATTTCCAAGGATGGTCGCCGACCAACCACCCCCCCCCCCCTTTTTTTTTTTTGCATTAGATACAAGGCTAATATAGCTGACATTTAGCGCAGTGTAAACTGCATAAATATGTCCTTACACACTTGCATTAAAATATATATATATTATAATGATAATATTATTAAAAATGAACCATGCTGTCATCCAAATTATGTCTTATATAGTTAGGCCATATTGTGTCCTTAGCTACTAGTGCAAATGAGAAAGGGATTCAGCTTCAAGATGGCTATACTTTGTTGTGCTAACTCTCTGCAGTGCTATGTAGCATATATTTTTAAGGTTTTTTTTATGGAGGATAAAGTCTCATAGAGTGTCACTACCAAATAAGCATATTTTGCTTATTAATTATTAACTTATTTACAATTATGATAGACATTCATATTGTATGATGCTAAGATCCTGGCTATGTTCCTCTTACTTGTTAGCTGCTAGCTATGTTTCTCTTTATTTGTTAACTGCTAGCTATGTTTCTCTTTACTTGTTAGCTGCTAGCTATGTTTTCCTTTACTTGTTAACTGCTAGCTATGTTTCTTTTTACATTTACATTTACAACTTACATTTGCATTGCGACTTACAGTTATCATTTTTATACAACTGAGCAATTGAGGGTTAAGGGCCTTGAACCGCTGACCTTCGGATCAGTAACCCATCGACTTAACCATTGAGCCACCACTGCCTATAGCCACTGCCACTAGCTATGTTTCCCTTTATATTTTAACTACTAGCCATGTTTCTTTTTACTTGTTAGCTACTAGCTATGTATACCTTTATTTCTTTAACTACTAGCCATGTTTCTTTTTACTTGTTAGCTGCTAGCTATGTTTCTTTTTACTTGTTAGCTACTAGCTATGTTTCCCTTTATTTGTCAGCTGCTAGCTATGTTTCTTTTTACTTGTTAGCTGCTAGCTATGTTTCCCTTTATTTGTTAGCTACTAGCTATATTTCCCTTACTTGTAGGCTGCTAGAATTTTTACCTACTAGCAATGTTTCCCTTTACTTGTTAGCTGCTAGCTATGTTTCCCTTTACTTGTTTTCTGCTAGCTATGTTTCCCTTTACTTGTTAGCTGCTAGAATTTTTAGCTACTAGCTATGCTTCCCTTTACTTGTTAGCTGCTAGCTATGTTTATCTTTACTTGTTTTCTGCTAGCTATGTTTCCCTTACTTGTTAGCTACTCTCTATGCTTTCCTTACTTGTTAGCTACTACCCAACTTCATAGCCCCAATGCAGAACTAAAGAAGAGACTATCGGGAACAGAACATGCCTTGGTTGATCAAGAATTTTAGGCTAAAGGAGTCAAAAAATGTTTAATTTTCTTATCGTAGGTACTATTGATAAACGTAGGTGGTACAGTGGCGTAGTGGTTAGCACGTCCACCTCACAGCAATAAGGTCTTTGGTCCGAGTCCTGGGCCTGGGTGTTTCCGTGTGGAGTCCCAAATTCCAAATTGCCCCTAGGTGTGAGTGTGAAAGGCTGTATGTGTGTGTCTTTGCACTGATGGCCTGGGGAGCTCTTAAGGGTGTACCCTGCCTCAGTGGTTTAGGCTCTGGATTACCAAGCTGCCACTGTTGGGCCCTTAACCCTCATTGCTCAGTTGTATAATAAAATAAAAGAATGATGAATGCAAGTCATAAGGCCTTCTACCAAATGCCATGAATGTAGATAGGTTCCAGTCTCCCAGTGACCCTAGTTGGATTAAACAGTTTAGCAAATAAGTGGTAAAATGAGTGAGTATTGCTAAACATTTTCTGTCAAATATAATAAATTATGAGAGTATTATATCTCTGTATAATCTTTTAAAAAAGAATCAAACCATTTAGTTATTGAAATATCTTATAATACAATCTTTATGTAGTTTTCTGTTTGTTTCCAGCTCAGTCAACTGAGAACAGTCTGCCAAATCAAATTATTCTTGTCCTTTCATGACCGAGAGAAAATCAACCATGCTGTTATATAGCTCCTGTAACTCTTGATTACTTTAAGTCCCTATACAGGTGATAGTCGTCTCTCAGTCTTGATTACAAAATGTCCTTGCTACATGACTGAGGTGTAGGAAGACAAGTATTACTTAACCTCACTGGCTTGCTATTTTTTTATTTAAATATTATTTCACATATTACTTATTGATGTCCATGGTCAAAGTTCAAGGATTTAGCTCACACAGGATTGGGGTTAAGGTAAAACTAATGACATTTAGATCAGGACCCAGGGCATGGCGATGAATGGAAACCAAACTCCTATGCCTTTTGTTCAAAAAATAAATAAATTGATTGCATGTTATACTTTAGTCATGACCTATTGACCTGTGGCACAGCAAAGCATCAGCCATATGTAAATGGCTTGGACCAGTTTCCGGGTTAAATGATTATCGGTCAAGTGAGGGGAAAAAAATCATCAAATTCCACCCACAAACCAGTGATGCATATATTAGTGGATCTTAAAATGACTAGAAGTTTTTGTTAACTTGGGTCTTAAATATAAGGGCTGTGTCTAAATTGGGAATGAAAATACAGGTGTAAAAACACTCAAGATGCATTCAAAGCATGGTAATCTTATTGATTTTTTTTTTCTGGAGGTCTGAGATATAGTTTACACAGATTTTTATAGAAGCATTAACAACCGCTTCCTGTGTGTTGTGTTAATTTCACATATTTTGTAGAAAGCACTTGTGAACTAGAATTGAGTAAAAATCTTATCCTGATACAAGACTATAAAAATACATAAAATAGTGTAAACCGGTCTATATTTTAAATTGTGACTTGGCTTATTTGGTAAACTATTGCTAAATGTGCACGGCTCGGTGGCGTAGGTGTTAGCACGTCTCCCCCACAGCAAGAAGGTCCTGGGTTTGATTCCTGGGTTTTGGTGTTTCTCTTTCAGGAGTTTGCATGTTCTCGCCGTGATTATGTGGATTTCCTCTGGGTACTCCGGTTTCCTCCCACATTCCAAAGACATGTACATTAGGCTAACTGGCTGTTCCAAATTGACTCTAGGTGTGAGTGTGAATGTGAATGGTTGTGTGTGTTGCTTTGTTCTTGACAGGGTATATCTCGCCTTCACCCAGTGTTGGGTAAGTTAGGCACCAGCCTCCCCGTGACCTTGGCAAGTGAGAGCATGAGGAAAAGCTGTTTCAGTTTGTTGGAAAGCTGTTCTTTATAGGGAAAGTGCAAAGAAAGATTGTTTTTTTTACAGCTGCATTGTTTTTCTTGCCAACTTTAAGACAACGAGGACACAAGCATTTATAGCTGCTATAATTTAAGAACTAACTGAAACTAACTTCTTGTTGTGGATGCTCCACAACATTTATGTATCTTTAAAATGTATCTGTAACGTATTGTTCTCTTATTCATTAAAGAACAGTTGGATTTGTTGGGAAATGGCTGTGGTATAGGTGGAAAAAAGCACTCTAGGACATGGTGTTATTGGAAGTTAATCAGCTAAATGTGAATGTGAATGTTTTCTTATTTCATTGTTAGCTTGTGATAGATCAGTGATCCCGCCCTTTGCCCCTCGCCTCGAAGTCAGCTGGGATTTGATACGGCTTACCTGCGACCCGGACTGATAGACGGTATATAGTAGATAATGGATGGATAAGAGGTTAAGGCCTTGTTTGTGCTTTGAACACTGGGCTATTTATCAAACCCAATCCCTGTTCTGGATCTCCGGCTAGAAACTTGTTTGCCCAAAATATTTCCATATTAGATGTACTGTAAGATATGATTTTATTTCTGAAATTTTATTCATATAACAGTATAACAGCTTGATTTTGCTGAAGGTCTGTCATGTAGGTTTTTGTCAAGGTCAGAGACTCAGCTATTTGCCTTCTGTTTAACAAAATCTTAACAAAAGTTATAAAAGAAACATTCAATTCATTTGAAAATTTTAACCTTTTTTCATTTCATTTCATTTATCCATCCCACCAGTCTGCAGGAAAAATACAGGACAGTGAATTTTCATTTAAATGATCTGAAATTGCTTTGTTTTTGCACCATAATTTTTGTACCCATAGCAAGAGATCAATTACACATGTATTTGTATGTTCTGTTCCATCCTCGTGTAATATTTCCAGGCAATAATTGAACAAATTACAGAAAATCTTTTTTTGCAAGGCATTAGGTTTGTGTGTGACTGCATGTATGCTTCAGCTAGGTTGAGCAAAGTCTGTGCCCTAGTGCATGCTGGGAGATGATGGTAAATAGCAACATGACAGAGGTAGGATGACAGAGAGCTGCCTGTCAGTCGGCGCAAGTCCTTGACATTTGGCAAGCAAAATGAATCACCTTTCTTACACGGCCACCCGGACCTGAAAAGGCAGAGAGATTTAATACCTCTTCACACATTATAAATCACTCCAGGCTTAACAAGACCAATAAATACAAGTGCAGTAGAGGCGCTCTGGAGGGTGACTTTGCTTTCGTATGCTTGTACGCCTTCCTTTCTGCCTGTAAGAACACATTAACCTTTCCTCTCAAGTCTTGCAGTCAGCATAATGGACTGAGGCCTTGGCGAGTGCCGACTTCTCTTGGTCTTTATTTTAAGTTTCGGTACTCAGTACATTTACTTTCAGTAGATGTGAGGTGTACATTCTGACAACAGACAGTGCCTTAATCTCACTCATTTGGAAAACCGCTTAATCCTACAAGGGTTGCAGGGGGCTGGTGCATATCTCAGTCGACACTGGGTGAAGGCGGGCTACACAATTTGAACAGCTTGTCAGACCATCGCAGGGCAACACATACCTAGCCATTCACACTCACACATCCACACCTAGGGTCAAACTTGGAACAGCAAGTCAGCCTAATGTGCATGTCTTTGGACTGTGGGAGGAAACCACAGTACCCGGAGGAAACCCACGCAAACACAGGGAGCGCAAAGGCCACACAGAAACACTTGATCTTGGTAATCGAACCCAGGACCTTCTTGTTGTGAGGCAGACGTGCTATCCGCTACACCACCGTGCTGTTCCTGCCTTAATCTGCACCCTGCTAACCCAAAGCTGTTATCACATTATTCAAGCTTTATGAAAAAGATTGACTCTAATATCCAAATCGTCTTATATTTTTTTTTTAGTGCAGTAAACATCGTGATATGTATGACACACAAATTTTGTAGAACATGCTTTTTTGAAGCAGATTTTCTGACTTGTTTACCCTGGGACTCACACGACTGGATATTATAGATCTCTATCTGCGATGTTTGTCACTCCTGGCTCTATTTAGAAGATTGCTATCAGGCTTGTAGCAGGCTCATTTTTAAGCTTTTAGGTAAAAAAAAATCAGGAGATATCTTGAAAATTTTCAAAAAGTGTGTTAGTTTGAGGGCATCTGGTTGGTGTAGTGGTTAGCACATCTGCCTCACAGTGAGAACGTCCCGGGTTTGAGTCCCAGGCTCGGGTGTTTCCATAGTCAAGAGACATGCACATTATGCTAATTGGCCAAATAGTTGTGTGTGCATTGTCCCTGTGATGAACTGGCAAGCTGTTCAGGGTGTACCCCACCTTCACCCAGTGCCAGCCTCCCCACGACCCTAAATAGGAGTAATAGGAGGTTTGGCAAATTAGTTAATGAGTGAGTGAGTGAGTGTTAGTTTGAATTTCGTAATATTTAAATGTGTTCATGAGTTAATCTTTGAGTACATGAAGATTATTTTGTGAAACGGACACAGAGCTCAAAGCCAGGACCTTCTGGCTGTAAGGTTGAAAGCTCCCACCACTATGCCACTGTGCCGGCCCAATACGCTCCATTTCAGGCTTAATCCAAGATGATTTCATTTACTTTTCCACCCTGGGGAACTCATCAGGGCTGAGGATTTTCCAGTTTCTTTAATATAATTTTTTTTAGCTAGATAAAAAAAAATTATATATATATATATATATATATATATATATATATATATATATACCACTGGTGTCTGAGGAAATGAAATGATCAGTTGATTAATTTTAGCCCCTTGGGTCCAATCTGACCCTAGTGGGTGAGAGTCCCTGGTCCTGCACGGAGCCAACAGACGTGACACACAGACAAAACGCAACTCAATTCAAGTTTATTATAGTTACATGAGCATTTATATCCAGCAGAAGGAGCAGGAGGATGGTATGCGGATTTCAGGAAGTATCTGGGTGTGTGTACAGATAAAAAGGAAACATTACTTGTCCATGACATTCAGTATAATTTGCGTAATATTTTAGGTTATTTTTATTTTTTGCTAAATTGCCGTGTAATAAGCGGGAAAATACTCTGTCAGGGTTTATTTCCAGACAGTGACCAGCTTGCTGTATGTTATCCTTCAGATATCTGTCCAGAATTCATTAGTGGAGCTATCACATGAACCTCACTATATAGTTTTCCATGTGTCAACTATACAACCGACAAATAAAGATATTCATGGTTAATTATGTCTCTCTGTTTACCATATCTGCCCACACACAGAAGGTAAAATGGTTTCATTATGGAGCTACTACAGATCTACTGAGGTGGTGTGAGCCAAGAAGTGAAAAACATCAAATCAATTTTATTGTGACAGCAGCTCGTCGAATGCCAGTATTTCCCTGCATATCGAAATGAAACTGCATTACGATAAAAAGCAAAGTGCTTTTAGATGAACAGGAAACACAGTGTCGTGCAACGTAGTCAGGCGTATCAAAGATACAAATAAATCAATAATTTTTTTATCACTTGTTCTTCCATGATGAATTGAAATGAAATACAGGCTACAAGACGTGTAACTGTAGGAAACCCTAATTCATCAAGAATTTACACTTGATAAATGCACAACATTTCAGGTGTTTCCGTGAACTTTAAGGGGGCGGAAAGCACTTGGGTGTCGCCGAAATTATTAAGGATTGCTTGGGGCATCGGGTGGCATGGTGGCATAGTGGTTAGCATGTCCGCCTCACCGCAGGAAGGTTCTGGGTTTGAGTCCTGGGCTTGGGTGGTTTCCTCTGGTTACTCATTGTCAGATTTACAAAGTTTTCTATTATTATTACGGTTGTAACCACCGTACTGTTAAATCCTTGATTCTGATTAGAAGGTTAGAAGATGTTGATGTCTGCAACAGCAGCTCTGACAGAAGCACTGCTAAATTATAAGTTTGTATTAATGGACTCATTCCAAGACAGTAACGTTTCTATGGTAACATCTAATTCACAGGGATGCACATGTTATGTTATCTAGGCCTAATTTGCTTATCTACATATCTATAAATTACAGATTTATATCAGACATATGTTATATCTGTCTAATCGCAGGGAGGCTGGTGCCCATCTCAGGGTGGAGGCGGGTCCTCGCGGCGGTAAAAGTAACTCTATTTTGTATCAAGGGCAACATCACGCTGATTATTTTCCAACGACAGCATGACCACTCCATTAGTGTCTTCGTACATCTAGGCTCATAAAGGCTGCTGCAAATAAAGACATGTTGAAATTATCCTTCATACCATCAAACACTTATATATACAGCCAGCGTGATCTGTTTAAGAGGAATGTTCTTACTGCGATCTTTTTGAATGCTGAGTCAAAGGACAGTTTGGATTACATTTATAAAATGAACGAGATTGATGAGTCGCTCTGATTAAAAACAACTCTCCGAAATGAGTCAGAGGAAGAAATATCTGAATGAGCAGGCGAAAAAGAGATATCAGCATATTAATCCGACTCGTGTTTGCTAGTTGTAAGGAACCTCCAGGCAAAGAGGCAGTAAAAATGCATTAATGGAGGACATGAGTAAAAACACTCTGCAGTATTTAAGCCTAATGGGCCGTTATTCGTGTTTTTACCTGAGCCGTTTTGTTATTTGCATTTGACGATTATGTGCTTAGAGAAAAAAATCGTTTAGCCTTTAATGAAAAGTGCCTCACACACTTCTTCACATCTGTCCAAATTGTCTTGCGGGCTGTGAGCCATTTTTACTGAAGTGTACTTTAGATTTGCTAATGCATGTTCCATAGTTCTCTGAGCCTCATACATCCTTTAAAATGACATTTAATTTGGCGTTTAAATAATAATTTAATTATCCCTTTGTAGCAACAATCTGTAAAAATATTCATGTTTATTAATAGGTTTTTTTCCGTTGGTGTTTGTCTTTCTCTGTGCGTTTCTTAATCGGAATGTTTTAAACTATTAACTCGGGACAATGTTTATTAGCATTAGTATATACTGCATGGGAACAGCGCGATCTGATTGGTTCACTATTTGAGAGATATGGCACATAATTCAAAGTACCGAGTGCTTGAATCAAAACAGCTGTCACAGTTTGTACGTTCACTTGGAGCAAGCGTTGTAATCACTTGATGCTTTAAAAAAAAAATAATAATAATAATAAAAATCACACTAACTCACTCATTCATTTCCCGAACCACTCAATCCTCCTGTTAGGGTCGTGGGAAGGCTGGAGCCTATCTCAGCCGACACTAAGCTAAGGCGGGGTACACACTGAACAGCTCACCACACAATCGCAGGGTAACACACACAATCATCATTTACTCTAACACCTTGGGGCAATCTGGAACAGCCAGTTAGCCTAATGTGCATGTTTTTGGACAGTGCGAGGAAACCAAATCACCCAGAGGAAACCTACGCAAGCATGGTGAGAACATGCAAACTCTACACAGTAACGCCAGAGCCCGGGACCTTCTTGTTGTGAGGCGGCCGTGCAAACCACTACACCGCCCATCAGAAAAATTCATTGTTATATAAAAGGGAATGCTGTTTCCTGTGTTTCCTGAATGAATAGGGTAAAAAGAACAGATGCAGAAAGCTACACAAAGCTGTGTGTCAGCTCAAAGCACAAAGTTTCTCTAATCTTCCACAGTGTCATGGATAAAATGTGTAAATATAAGCTATAAAAATCTCATTTTCTTTTATTTTATTTGTTCTTTTGTGTGTGTGTGTGTGTGGATGGGGGTTCCCGTAGCATATGCTAAAACACCTTTACTTTCATTTCCTTATTATGAGAAAGAAAGTAGCCCGGACCGTGACATTACTGTCTGTGATTTAACAAGCTGCTTGATTAAAAAAGGAGGAAATACATCTATGTAAACAACAACAAATCAGAATTATTTTATTGTGGAGCTCCCGCTTAAGAAACCGTCGACTTGATTTCAAAACAACTGAAAGTGCTCTATCAGAGCTGTGTGTGTGTATGTGCATGTGTGTGTGTGTGTGTGTGTGTGTGTGTGAGAGAGAGAGAGAGATTAGAAATAAAACATGTCTGTTCATAATTACGTGCTTGTACTGATTTTTAAGGAAAACATCAGTGCGGTAATTAAGAAACACAACTCAAAAGGGTTTTATGGGGCGCTCGCTTATGTAAGTCTGCTGGGCGTTTTACACCCAAGCCTAGTAGCTTATCAGAGCTCGCCAAAGCTTATCCCAATTCAGGGCTCGACATAACCACTTGCCCGCTGGCTTAAGGGCAGTAAATATATAAGTGAGGCCACCAAAAAAAAATCACGCACACCACATTTTCAGTGAGCTGGTATCCTGACAGTATCTTGAATCCGATGCTGTATGCAAGTCCATACATTTCAGGAGGGCATGTAAGACTTCTTTCCGGTCTTTGTGGCCATTCAGCGCCACTGACATATGAAACCCTATGTCTAGCCCTGTAGTTTCTGTAGCATGTAGCGACTAGGAGTTTAACTCCTCCTGGATGGGATGCTAGTCCATTACATGTTACCTTCCCAATATTTTTACTGGTACCCATTTATACTTCTGGGTGGACAGAGGCTCACTTATGGTTAAGACCTTGTCCAGATGTCTTAGCACAGTGGTGGTCTTTACAGGAATTTGAACCCATGACCTCCCGATCACGAGCCCAGCACCCTAACCACTACACCACGGCCCCTCAGCTCCATTTACACAGTGCCTGAATCAATATATTATTATTTAACTATTTATTCTCAATGCGGAAGCATGTAGTGTCACATTGAAGACAAATACTTTGCCTTGGTTTGCTAATTGAGCAAATGCTGCATACTTACTGACTTACATCAAGCAACACGAGTCATGGGCCCAAAAACATTCATCAAAGAAGTTCTGTATCAGAAATATATAATAGGGCGGCACGGTGCCACAGTGGTTAGCACATCCGCCTCACAGCGAGTAGGCCCGGGTTTGATTCCCGGGCTGGGGCGTTTCTGTGTGTAGTTTGCATGTTCTCCTTGTACTTGCGTGGGTTTCCTCTGGGGTACTCCAGTTTCCTCCCACAGTCCAAAAACACACACAGTAAGCTAATTGGCTGTTTCACATCGCCCCTAGTTGTGAGTGTGAGTGTGAATGGTTGTGTGCGTTGGCTCTGCGATGGCCTGGCGAGCTGTTTAAGGTGTGTCGCCCAGTGTCGGCTGAGATGTGCGCCAGCCTCCCCATGACCCTGATTAGGATTAAGCGGCTTAGAAAATGAATGAATAAATGGATAGAAATGTATAATAATATATCGATTCCGTATCTGGGCAAATAGTGTGCAGGTGTGATTTTGATCATTGAGCATGGGTATCTTACATTTAAACATTTACAGACAATGCAAGCTGAAATAATTCTGTCGGCACGTGTATAAAGTGCGAAGGAACTCAAACTTTGTGTCTCATTAGTGGCGTAACTGTGTCCCATCGCTGATGAGAGATAGGAGGAGATGGATGACGTGTAAACAGTGCTGCAGTACAGGCTGGAAATCCTTTTCGAGCGTGTAGTTCTGAGTGAAAACAGAATGCGCCTGTTGTAATCATCGTTCATCATGTTATGTTCATTATGTCTGAGCTATTAAACTGGCTGCTTCCATAATTGCAGGAATATAAATAACAAATAACAACATGTTCCTCTCATGCGCACACGCAAATATTGTTTTCAGCTGTTAATTTAATATCGTGATGATCTGGCATCACTGTGGATTATTCGGGGCTTACAAATCTATTGATGGGCCTTGTAACGCAGCGTGGCAGTTTAGCGTCGAGGAAGAGTAACCTCACTGCGTGTCTGAGAACGGAGCCATCTATTTTCTTTTTGGCTGCGTTTCAGCACATGGTGTATAGAGCCTCTTCTCCCAAATGCCTCTGTCCATTGTTTATGATCTAATAATAAACACTTCCAATGGCGCTGTCAAGAAATATGAATACCCATAATTCTTCAGCGCTACCTGTCTTTGATAAATCCTACAGGATATTTTATTTCTTTGTCACTGCAGCGGTTTGTTTGGCTCTGCCTTCAGCGGAAAAAATGGGAGGATTCGGTCCCGCGGGAGCCGAGACAAAAGGCGCTTATGTGCTTCGACTGAATGAAATGAAGCAGATGAACTGACTGAGGCTGAAAATCAGCCCGACTTTTAACTTTGTATATTCCTCTGCCATTGCATGTGTAGAGGAATTCAAGTGTGAGCTTGGCGTATCTTCCCACAAATAGTAACAGAACCGAGGAGGCCTGGCTGCTGTGTGCAGTCTCTCTGAAGCTTTAGTCATCTCTTTCCTGTATCCATGGGAATTTTCACCTCGTATCAAGATATAATAATGACACAGTGGGCGGTAAATCGCTTTCTCAGGCAGAAACTGAAATCTGGATAGTGTGTGTAGGCTCTCGTCGGTTGTGGGGGTTTCAGTTTCTGTGTACGGACTCGGTTGTTCTTACACCCTTTAGTTGTTTTATAGTTTATGCAGTGGATTACATCGTATTTGGCAGAAGTGGGGAAAAAATGGAATCTGCCTCCGGTGTGTTTCCTCTTTTGTAGCACGCACCATGAAGCTGGATGTCTTTAGTGCTAAATAAGAGTCTTTGAGGACTGTTTCAAAATCAAACAGGAGCCCGAAGCATGGAATGAGCTCAAGGACTCGCTGTTTATTATGGTTTGACTTGGAAAAAAAAATCAAAAATGCATTGAATCTTCGTTAAAGCTCTCGCCAGATTAAAAGTTCATGCAGTGTTAATTATGCTGGAAATGCTAATCTGTCAGAGCAGCATCTTGGCAAGCTAACTTTATGTTAAAGAGGTTTTTTGTATTCAAAAAAAATTTTATTGGACAACAGATGTTAACGATGCTAACACTGCATTTCACAGCAACATGTTTTATTTTGTTAAATCCTTTGATTTTCAGACTGATAAAATTGTCTGTATACACATTAGATCAAAATGGCTAAACATATTAATTCTTCGAACAAATGTCAGCATGTCCATGTTTATGCTATTTGAAAGCAGTCCTGTGATTGCAAAGAGAATATTATACAGCTGTCTTTGCTAGCTGGCTAGTAAACTGCTAGTGAGGTAGCATGAATTGAGCAGTTGAGTGGACCGTCAATAAATTAAATCAATTCACCGTCAATTAATCTGATTTATTTAACAATGGACAAACCTGAGAAAATGCACCGCACCCAAAATGGTTCATCATTAACATTAGCAAGGTTAGCTAGCTGGCAGTTATACAGTTAAGCCAAGTTTTTATTTAGTTTATATATATATATATATATATATATATATACCCCCAGTGCAGCTAACTGGGTTATCAAAGGCCGGCCATGTCTCTCACTGTCTATGGTGAGAGGCATGTAAAAGAA
>JAQMYF010000017.1:4848837-4875394 GCA_030014195.1 Neosilurus mollespiculum
GAGATCCTAAAGCAAGGTGGTCTCACCAAGATGGCTGCCACCTGGCTTCAAATTGAAACACTAATGTGCATTCTAGTTTTTTTTCTTTCTTTTTCTTTTTTTATTTTTTTTATTAAATCAGTGATTGAAACTGGTGTGAGGTGCGGCTACTTCTTGGTTGAAAAGAAAACCTGCACCCACACCGGCCCATTGCGGAAAAGATTGGACACCCCTGCCTTATGCCTTCCCAGTCACTTGACTTTGAACACTCATGTCACATGATTCATGCACATATTTCACTGAGCACCTGCACCATGTGTACTTTGATTGCGCTACATTTCTTTGACCTATTTTCCATGTAGCTTGATTTTGCCGCTTTGCTTTGCGACCTTTACTTTGGATTGGCATTGACATAGCTTTTTTACTAGGAACTTGAAGTTCAGAATCCGAACTGTCCTACGATTTGAAAGTAAAATAAACTGTTTTATCTGCAAACGCATCCTCTTGCTCTCCAATCTCACTCCTTATGCAACAGGCTCCTTTCAAATATGCATACCTAAACAGTATGCAAAATGCATTCTATAAGACATGCAGTTACTCATTAGATATCTAATAGTCGTCAAACAGTACCTGAATGATGTATATGCGGATTTGAATTTATGCTTGTTAGCTAGTTTAGCTAATGTCATAAACAGTCTGGCTAAAGATAAGATTGTGGTGCAACTTGGTACATCTAAGTTGTGTATTTATTTAATTCCGGCATGCTCACAGACATACAACAGGACGAGTAGAGTAGTAGGTACGTAATCAACCTTAGTGAATACTCAGTATTCAAATGCTGCCTATGACTCACTCATCTCTTTGATCATGGCTGAAAAGTATTGAGGGTAGTAGCAAAATTCAGTCTATCATGAATTTATATATTATCATTTAATAAAATTTTCTTTGTTTAGCATGTGTAATAATTTTTATTCTCACTGAGCAGGTTGACTAAAAGACTTATGTAAGTTTAGATATGTCGTTAACATCCCAGAGGCCACAGTGGTGAGGAAAAGCTACCTAAGACATGAGGAAGAAACCTTGAACTAGAAGAAAACCTATCTACAGGGTGATAGTGGGGTTATAAATCATTTCTGTATGACAGATTGGATCTAATCACTTGCAATATATAATACGAAAGGGCAGTCAGGAAGATTGTATTCTGATCCGATTGGCAACATAATCAGATTCGGGCTGCAATGTGAAGCCTTAGAGAAAAGGAGAGTAGTTCTAAGTGTACTAAAAGGGTACAGAATGTTTAGTGTGGTGTTATTGTGTTTAAGAGGCCTGGATTCGGCATAGAGTAGTCACGATTATTAAATAATGCAGGTCTACTGTGACTAAGAATAGACTATAGGAGCTTACCTGTTTAGAAGACTTCAGTTGAAGGAGCAGGAGGAAGAGAGCAGAAGAAGATCATCACTATAAACTATAGTATGTAATTCAACCACATCACCTACATTTGTTTGATTACATTCAAATACACTACCTGGCCATAAAAAAAAAAATAATATTAAAGTTGTGCAATATTTTGTTTCTACTGCTTTTAGCCTTTATTACAGCCATGACATTCTTGTGACAAATTTAAGCAATATCACAAGATGTTAATTTTTCATCGGCATCTTTAATTGATGCGGGGAAAAACTGAACCACTCCATAAAGTCTTCTCCAGCACATCCCAAAAACTTTCAATAGGGTTAAGGTCAGGACTCTGGTGCCAGTTCATGTGTGAAAATGATTCCTCGTACTCCCTGAAACACCTTTTTTTTTTTGCCTTATGAGCCCCAATTTTATTTCCGTGTCATTAGGGAGGAAAAAGTCTATTGATGGGGTAACCTGATCATTCAGTAATTCAGGTCACCAGGTGACTGACTTCATTTTATTGCCACAGAATGTTGCTGAACTTTGACCTGACCAACTGAAGCAACAATGCCATGGCGCTGTAATTAAGGCTAAAAAATATTACAGCGCCTGATTTTATTGTATTTTGGATACAACCTTATGTTTTACAGTGTTGAATTCCACATATTGGGGAAAACATGTTTTTGCTTCATGTGTGGAATGTACGTAGTTATATTGACAGAAACCAGCTTGCCTATTCTTGGACCAATTTAAAATAATTTGATTCAACTGTAAGAGTTTAGCGTTATTGGATGTTTTGTGATATGAGTACTGGTGCTAGCAGAGGCACTACAATACTCTCTTAGTGTTGGTAATACCGATGCTATAAAGCTATGTTCATTTTAATACACATTTTAAAAGGACATTTTATATTGGATTATTGAATGTCGATAACAACAACTTTATTTTAAATAGAATTGTTGGAAATAGAAAAACTCTAATTTGCAATGTCTGTAAAAATTCATTTCAAGTTACCAATATTAAGGAGAGATGGCCAACATGTAGAACGGTAATTTAGAGTTATTTCCCATAGGTAGGTAGAGGAGAAAGAGGTCAGTATGGCCCCTAGTGTTTAATTCATTCTTATTATCTGGCCGGTGAAATGAAAGGTCATTGCTGCTGTATCGGGCGCTGCTAAACCTCAGCATATCTAAAGACCTCTCCAGCCTGGATTGTTCTTCGACTCATTAGTCATTTTGTCTGAAACATCACCTCACACATTTATAGACAAGCCCACACTCACATTGGGAATTATTAAAGGCCTAGTTAGGAAGCCACACACGTCTTATGCTAATCAGCCCTAAAAACGTAGGTTCGCACACTTCCGGCTCATTCTCCATTCTTCCGTGACTGGTAATTAGGTGCTGAAATTTTGATGTATTCATTACACCCAAGCCTACCAACAGCAGCATTCACAGCACTTTATGGGTCATAACTAGTGTCAGTGCTGTCAGAAAACTGTTGATGGAGGAAAATTATCATGCATTTAGAGAGCATCATTAAAGGAGCACGGACACTTGGGAGCCAATGAATGCCGGTTGCGTCTTGAACACTATTCTACAGGGGGTTCACAAGACAATTTAGAAGTGAAGATCATGGGCAGTCAGACGTTTTCACCGGGCATGATTAATCACCTTTTTATTTCTTAATTTCTCAGGAAACTGTTTTTGTAAAGGTCATCAGTCTTTAGTGCTGTGTTTAAGAGTGAGATTACCGTGGCTCCCGAGTGGCGCATCGGCAAGGTGCAGGACCATCAACATGGAGATTGCGAATACGAATTCAGGTTGATGCACACAGCCATCCATGGCCAGGATTCCATGGGAGCTAATTGGCAGAGCTCCCACAGGAGGGAGGGATGGCATATGCTAGCCTTCCTGTCACTCACAGCGATCAGCAGCCAATCATAGGTGTCTGTGAGCTCATTTGTTTAAAGATGCAGATAGTGCTTTCCTTCTGAGCATGTTAGGCCACCCCCAAAATGAGCAGCAGTTCATAAAGATGCTGCTGGCAGCATCAGGTGTCACGGAGGTGGCATGTGCATGCTTATGCCCCTTTCTGATTGGTGGTCGTATGTGATAGGCAGGCAACACTTGAAGGAAGAATGGAAAAAAAATGAGATTGTCATGTCTTAATTATTTAAAAGCATAGAAGTTATTAAGATGATTAGTGAGGAAAGCCTGTGTCACATGCATCACACAACAGGACCATGACAAAAAATCCTAAGAAAATCCAGAAAGTCCTAGGAAAGTTGTGGGCGTGTCAAGTATATATGTATGTCATGTAGGTATGTTCGGTGGTTGAACATCAACAATGTATCGCAGGAATATCATATGAGGATATTTTGCCTTGCAGTAATCATACTGCTTTCTGACCTATTTTTCCAATGACAGACGTACAACACACATTTTTTATGTGAATGCAACTAAACAACTTCCATGAGTGAGCGAAGGATGGAGCGGGAGATCGACAGGCAGATCGGTGCAGCCTCTGATGTAAGGCGGAACTTGTACCGGTCCGTCATGGTGAAGAGGAAGCCGAGCCAGAAGGCAAAGCTCTCAATTTACCGGTCGATTTACTTTCCTTCCCTCACCTCTGGTCACGAGCTTTGGGTAGTGGCCGAAAGAACAAGATCGTGGATACAAGTGGCTGAAATGAGCTTCCCTCACTGGGTGGCGGGGCTATCCCTTGGCGACAAGGTGAGAAGCTCGGTCATCCGGGAGGAGCTCAGGGTAGAACCGCCGTTCCTTTTTTGACAATGCTTGACCGTGACGAGCTAGCTTGCAATCTTTCCTGAGTCAGGAATGGCTAGTTGTTTACTTGAAATAGTACTACCTAGTAGATGCATGATGAAATTTCATGGTAACAGTTAATGAAAATAACATACGATAATCATATACTTTAAAAAGTTCTCGTGGGCCACATAAATGAGATGGAGGGCTCGAGTTTGACACCTGTGCTCTAAACTCACTCCCACTAGCTAAGCCGACACTGGGCACATGATACACCCTGAACACACTATCGTAGGGCTAACACACACAACCATTCACCCTCATCCATAGGCTCGAAGTGAAACAACACATTAGCCTAATGTGCATGTCTTTGGACTGTGGGAGGAAACCGGAGTACCCAGAGAAAAACCACGCAAGCGTGGGGAGAACATGCACACAGAAATGTCCGTGACTCGAACCCAGGACCTTCTTGCTGAGGGATGGACGTGCTAACCACTACACCACTGTGCCACCCATGTGCTAAACAGAATTGTATGTAAAAATAAGTCTTTTATGATGCATACTAAGTTGGGGTATGTCTTTACGTACTATTATGCAGTTTGGGCCACAGCCATTGATGGACATATCATATACACACCCACCATCTGGAGCCATCACCACTTTTTCATTAGTAATATGTCACATTTTCCAGCATAAGAAAACAATGTGTAGGTGTATTTCCCTCTGACTTATGATGGCTGGAGATGAAGGCGCCAGATTGCAGAAGAGCACCACTGCTGTTACTCTGTGACATGTGTTGATTTAAAATAAACACGCTGTTCACAGAGCCCTCTGAACTGACATGGGCTTGAGTAGTACCCCTAACAGCAGTCCAGCCCTTGGCCAGGCTTGATGCTGCTCAGATATCTCTCACACTTGCTGGCAAGTGAACAAGACACACCAGCAGGCTGGAAATGAAAGTCTGAAGGCTGATGGGCATCAAGAGATATTGGCTGACACAGAGAGAGCAAGAGAGATGGAGAGTCCGGGGAAGGAGCGAGGGAAAACGAGATTGGGAGAAATGGTGGAGGGACAAGTGAAAATAAGAGCAAGGAGAGGAAGCATATTAAAGAGAGTGTCTGGGAAGGAAACTGAGATTATAAGGATGTCAGGATGTCATGACCTGAGTCTGAGAAGGAGAAAGATGTTGGGGAAGTGCTAAACGATTTTGGGCAATATTTGAGGGACGGACTAAAGTAAGGAAACGTTTGAGAGGAAGGATTAAGGGGGTGTGTTGGGGGCTTGCTAAAGATTTTCGGGGATTATTGAACAAAAATCTCAGGGTTATAGGGAAGGTTATTGGTAAAGACTGGATTTTGGAAATATTGTATAATTGTAAGATAATTTTGGAGAGATCATAGCACTGTGGAAAAAGTGTTTAATGGAAGGGGTAGATGGGAGCCGAGAATTGTGGAAATATATTGAAAATACTGTGGATATTGTGGGACTGTTGGGCATAATTTTATTTTAATTTTATTTTATTATCTGTACGGCAATGCTAATTGTGACGGAATGTTGGGAGTAAGATCTGATAGTTGTCGGGATATGTGTGATAGACTGGTGGGGGGTCTTTGGGATTGTTGGGATGTTGGGATGTGTTTTATGTAGAAGCTTATAATTGTATGTTTACGGAAAAGCTTAAGATTATTTTGCTGTTTTTGGGTAAAACTTCAGGATTCTCAGAATGTGTTTTAAATTGTTGGGTTGTTGATGTGTTTGGATAGGAACTTGAGCTTTTTAGGATATGTTTTGGGATTTGTTTCTGTACAAGATGAGTAATGTTGGATTGTCTTCTGTTACAATCTTAATATAGTTAGGATGTATTTACGTAGAAGCTTAGGGTTGTTGGGGTGTTTTGGGGAGGATTGTTGGGATTTGTTCCAGTAGTAGCTTAAAGTTTTCAGGCTGTGTTTGGAATGTGTTTTGGATTGTTGGGATGTTTATGTGTTTGGGTAGAAACTTGAGATTTCTGGGATTTGTTTTCGTAGAAGTTTAAGATTATTGGGATGTCGTCGGTAAAAATCTTGATATTGTCTTATATGTGTCTGGGTGATTGTTGGGATTTGTTCCACTACAAGCTTAAGATTGTTGGGGAGTGTTTTGGGAAAAGTTTAGGATTTTCTGGATATATTTGGGTAGGAACTTGGGAATGTTGAGGTATATTTTAGAATGGTTGGGATTTATTTCTGTCGAAGCTTAAAATTGTGGATGGTTTGAGTAGAAGCTTGGGGAGGCTGAATGTGGGCTTTCACTTTCATATAACGTTGCAGAAAAGCTGACTGTGCAAGAGCCTTGGGGTAATCATATTTTGGGGAAAAGATATTGAATAAAAAAGAATATGGGTATATATTTGGGAGAAAAGCCAGTGATTGGGCGGTGGGGGGGTATGGGTGGCGGTTAAGGATATATTCGATCAAAGTAAGATTTGAGGCCATGGTTGCTGTAAATACTGAGCATTTTGGGTAATCCTGAGGGCAGTGTAGAGGTAATTTGATAATAAAAAGCTGGGGTACAATAAGTAGCTGAGGGTAAGAGTTTGTTTTAGTGGTTAAAAAAATGAAAAACTGTTCAAACAGAATGCTGAATATTGTGGAATTGTGTGTTGAGAAAGGCAAGAATTTATTCTACAATGTTGGTGAAAAATGAAGATGTTGGAAAATATTGAGGAAAAAGTTGAATGTTGTTGGGAATCATGGAAGGAATGAGTTGAGGCTATGGGGGTACTTTTAAGCAGCAAGCTAAGCATTGCGAACATGCATTGTGGGTAATATACTGTTTATGGTAAAGCTTAGGATTGTGAGTGATATTTAGTTTCACCATTTTGAGTTTAATGGCTGGAATGTAGACAGTAAAATATCACTTCAGTGTCTGACAAGTGTGAGGAAGTGTTCGAAAAGTTGAGGCTTGTGGTGAAGCAGAACCTACAGGGAAGATAAGAGAAGTGCATCCTGGTTGTTGATAGCACCTGAAGGGGTGGATGGAAGACAAAATGTCCCTCACTGGCAGGCATTCAACTTTGATTGACTGCTCATCTGTCCTTACAATTTATCAGCTTTCTTGCACCATTCCTGTGTGTAGGTGTCTGCCAATCTGTGCATGTGTTTATTGGTAGAGAGAGACAGACACCAACATGTCTGGCAGAAAAAGGTATAGTTTTTTTTTTTTCATGAAAAAGGTACGATGATCCCTGGATGAGCTCCAATATTCTTGGGCTTTACCTAATATTAAAAAATGTAAATGAATATTAAAAGTATAATAACACACATAGACTACACATACACAAACACTAGCACGTTCGCCTCACAGCAAGAACGTCCTGGGTTCGAGTCCCGAACTCGGCTTTTCTGTGTGGAATTTGCATGTTTTCTTGTGTGAGTTTTCTCTGGGTACTCCTGTTTCCTCCCACAGTACAAATAATGCAAATTAGGCCAATTGGCTCTTCCAAATTGCCCCCAGGTGTGTATCTGACTGTAAATGGATGTGTGTTTTGGTCTGACGAGCTGATCAGGGTATATGCCTGCCTATGCCCAGTGTTGGCTGAGATAGGCTCCAGCCTCACTGCAACCCTAGTAGGTTTAAGCGTTTCGGTGAGTGAGTGAGATTACTCATGTTATGTATTCCACCACATTTGTTTTCCTCTGGATAAATAAATGGGTGGAGTCTTTTTATTTTTGCATCAGACGCTATTATGCTGGGTGGATGTGAAAGAGGCTGATTTGGGAGCAATATCTTAAGTAGCATGAGCCTTAAATTGCCGTAGTTGTACAAGATGGATGGAAAAAGCTGATAAATTGCATTAGTTTGAAAGCTTTGAGGGGATGCTGCCAATCCAGTCGGAGTTGATGAAGCGGATGGTATGATATCATACAGATATATTCGTCAGTCATTGTTCTGCTTTCCTCAAACCCTTGCATTCTGCTGTCCTCGTTCTTCCTAATGCTGCTACTTCCCACTGTCTTGCATGTACAGTACTTAATAAAATACTCACATATGATAATTTTCCGATCATAACGTCCGCTGATTTAATTTGCATGCTTGAGTAATTCTCATCCAGTGTGACTGCCAGTTAGAATCTTCAATCATATTTCATACCTCCCTTGATTCCTTGAAGTCGTCCTCACCGTAATCATTGTCGTCATTGCCAGTTTTGACTTGAACCGATTCAATCATATGAGCCTGAGGTCAATGAGAGGCCTTAGGCAAAACGCAGGCAATCAGTACGCTCTTATTACTGCACATTCTATGACAAGATTGAGACAGTTTGATTTTTATTAGCGGTCTTTAGTTTTCCCAGGCCGTTGTGACTCCGCCAATCAGCGGGAAATTACTTTGATTATTTTCAGCATATGGGGAAATAAAATCCCATTTCCCCCTTCAATCTCTGAGATGATTCAAACAGGCCCATCGCCCTGAACGGGAAAAAAGGTGCTCGCTGAAGGCTGATTGAAGCTCGCCATTAAAGGAAGACCATTTTTAGCACACTTAGATTTATTTGGACTGTTAAATCTGAGGGGCTTTTTTTTTAACAGCTGAGAATTAGGCAAACAAACGCTAATGTTTGACTGCAGCAGGATCACAGTCAGAGCAGTCCTGTGTTCTGTGATAAGGCCTGATACTAATCCGAAAGAGAGTGCTCCCTAAATTGAAAAAAACAATCATAAAAGCATTTCTTTTAGATGTCAAACCCCGGCCTGAATCTCAAAAGTATGTGTGCCAGGTATTGATGTCCATGCTTGATTTGTGTTGATTCTTAATGGAACACGAAACTCTTTATTGCAATAATTGCATTTGTCTTGAAAGGAAGTCCAGTTGCATTTGACTGATCCCCTCGGGCATACTGGAGTTTTGGCTGAGGAACAAATACAATCACATGAACACCTCAAAGCATTTGGTATCGCTTATGTGTATTTTGTACTTGCCATAAAACTAATGACTGGTTGTGAGGAGACTTAACCGGATCAAATATCATTACTTTAATTCATATTTATTTACAGTTATGTAAAGTATTTGTATAGAAATAGCATGATCTATAAAAAAAATCAAATTTTCTGAACAATTTTATCCTTTATTAGGCACATAGGAAGGCTGGAACTCTTGACGAAGGCGGGGTACTCCTTAAACAGCTTGTCAGACCACTGCATGGCCAAGACACACATCACTGTGACACACACCACTGACACTCACATTGTGACACACACCAAGACACACACCATTGACACTCACATTGTGACACACACCATTGACACACACCATTGACACTCACACCTAGGGGCAATCAAGAATGCATGTCTTTGGACTGTGAGAGGAAACTTGAATACCAGGAGAAAACCCACGCAAGCACAGGGAGAACATGCACACTCCACACAGAAACACCCTTGCCAAGCCCCGGGACTCGAAGCTAGGATCCTCTTGCTATGAGACGGATGTGCTAACCACTACACCACCGTGCTTGTAATTAAACTTAAACATTAGCATTAGTGACTTATATATCATCTTTTTATTCGGAATAAATTCTTGCTATGGGCGTCACGGTGGCGTAGTGGTTAGCATGTCCACCTCACAACAAGAAAGTCCTGGGTTTGAGTCCCGAGCTGTGTAGCGTTTACATGTTCTCCGGGTGCTTGCATGGGTTTCTTCAGGGTATGCCGGTTTCTTCACACAGTCCAAAGACATGCATGATAGGCTCATTGGCTGTTCCAAATTACCCCTAGGTTTGAATGTAAATGTGTGTGTGTTTGTGTTGGCCCTGCAATGTTCATGGTGTACCGGCTAAGATGGGCCCCCCATGACCCCAATAGGAATAAGCAGTTCAGCAAATGAATAAGGATGAATCATTTCTTGCCATATTGTGCAAAGCAAATTTGTATGATGGCGAACAAATTCTTTTGTTCGAATAACCCAAAATCAGGAAGTGCTAATCACTACGTCTCCGTGCCTCCCCTGCGGAGAGAATGGGACATTTTTAATCCTACCCAGTGGGTGTAACTCACAAATATATTGTAATAGTGTCAAATGAAGAACAATGGGACACTTCTTTGTTAATTGCAGTACGACAGAAGGAAAAAGAAACCAGCAGATTTGAAGAACACAGTAACAAGTCCAACAATTTAATAAAGAACTCATTTTAGTCATCATGTCAGCCCTGTGTCTATCAGTAGATTACCACCAAAATAAATAAATAAATAAATAAAATGACGGAAATCAAAACAGGATTGTGATCAAATATACGTTTTCATCAAAAACACTATTGCCTGTGCTAGTAATGCTAGCTTTCCAGCTACTTTGATGCTAACTAGCTGTTTTTTACACAGTGAAACTCTAGCTCTTACTTAATGTGAAGCTTTTATATCCATCTAAGCCTTTCTGCTTTTAAAAGAAAGCTCTTGTTTATATGAAGAAAAGCTACCCAGTGTATTAAAAATGACAGTTAGCATCATAAATGTGTGTTTTGTTTTGGTTTTTTTGTCTGCTAGCATGCCTGCAAACTTAATCAGCGCTAGCACTGCAGCTTTATGGGTAGACTTACTATAAAACGTGGACAGTTTTACCAAGGTACCTGTGTTAAACGTGTGATATCGGCCTGCATCTGTTCAGTGTGTCAGGATGAGAGGGTGTGTGAGCGTGTCATGTCAAAGAATTACTAATTAGGCTACTCTTGGTACATGAAGTAGGTCAAGAGTCACAGATGGAATGTCAGTACATCCCGTTATGAACTGCCTGGCATGTTTGTATCTCCTTAAAGTTTATATTCTAAAAAAATTGATCAGAAAAATGTTTTTAAGGGTTTCTTTCTTTCTATCTGTCTTTCTTTCTTTCTGTCCTTCTCTCAGTAGATGCAGCTATCATATGAGTGAATGGGATTAATGTATGTTTGTGGATGCAGCTAGCATATGTAATATCGTATGTCACTGGATTCAGCGTCTCAACGTCTGGATGAGATTAGAGTATGTCAGTGGATGCAGCTAGCATATGTGAGGGAATGAGATGAGCGTATGTCAGTAGACTAGCTGACATATGTGAGGGAATGAGATTAGCGTATGTCAGTGGATGCAGCTAGCATGTGTGCGTGGTTAGCGTATGTCAGTGGATGCAGCTAGCATATGTGAGAGGATGAGATTAGTTTATGTCAGTGAATGCAGATACTATATGTGAGGGAATGAGATTAGTCTATGTCAGTGGATGCAGCTAGCATATGTGCGTGGTTAGCGTATGTCAGTGGATGCAGCTAGCATATGTGCGTGGTTAGCGTATGTCAGTGGATGCAGCTAGCAATTGTGCGTGGTTAGCGTATGTCAGTGGCTTCAGCTAGCATATGTGAGAGGATGAGATTAGCTTATGTCAGTGAATGCAGATAGTATATGTGAGGGAATGAGATTAGCGTATGTCAGTGAATGCAGCTAGCATGTGTGCGTGGTTAGCGTATGTCAGTGGATGCAGCTAGAATATGTGAGAGGATGAGATTAGTTTATGTCAGTGAATGCAGATACTATATGTGAGGGAATGAGATTAGTCTATGTCAGTGTATGCAGCTAGCATATGTGCGTGGTTAGCATATGTCAGTGGATGCAGCTAGCATATGTGCGTAGTTAGCGTATGTCAGTGGATGCAGCTAGCATATGTGCGTGGTTAGCGTATGTCAGTGGATTCAGCTAGCATATATAGCGCATGTCAGTGGATGAAACAAGCATATTGAGTGGATGAGATAAGCGTATGTCAGTGAATGATGATAGCATGTGTGTGGACAAGATTAGCTGTTGAAAATCAATGCTAGCAAACATTGGTGGACACCACAGCTTCATAAATAAACAGAAAATGATATCTGTACCAATAATAATTACACATTAGCATTGTGTAATGCTGCAGCACAAATCCCCAGTCAGTATCTGCAATTTGTTTTTAAACCTCTGAGCTTTTCATTGTCATGAACTCATTATCCAGTCCAGGGTCATGGTGATGTGTGAAGCTACTTCTGTTTCTTAGCCCGTCCAAGTGGTGTAGAAGTATCCTTTATGACTTTAACTAAATCACTGAGATGCTGAAGCATTGTTTATCGGAAATATACCTGCCCTCGCTGGTTAAAATATCACACAAGAAAAAATGCAAGTGAGCCAGTCATTTTGGAGATAAGAAAGTCTGATCTGATTGATGGGCTGCGCCAAACGTTTTGACTCACTGAGAAGAATTAACATCACTACTTTCTAACTTGAAGTTTTGCAGACAAAGAACAAAAACAGTCCCGCTCTCTTTTTTAGGTCTATTGGTCTGTGAGAAAGTTAACTTTGATAAAGTGGAAGCGAGCAAAAGTAACCTCTATCCGAAAGCAAATGCATCTGTTATGCCCAGCAGGCTTTACCGGTTTTCATCAGGGGAATTTTATAGATGATTGGTCTGACCACTGCTTGAAAAAACAAAGTAACGGCTTAACGGCTAGATGTTGGCACCTTTGGGCTTTACTGTGTGCTTACATTGGATTCTCTCTCAGGCTAAATTCACTTTATCCACGTGCCAATGCACATGTTTGTCCAGTAGCTTTTTTGGACCCTTTTCATATAGACAGATATTAACAAGAGCCAGAAAGTTCAAACCATTCCAAGTAAACTAACCCCCATTCGCTTGCTGTGGTTTATATTAATGACCCTAGTGATGGAACTGACTGATCGTCTCCAGCTGCACTGGACCTGAAATACGCAGCAGAAAGGCAGCAATCGCTTAATTCTGCCACCGTGCCGTGCTTTAAAAAGAACAGGTCAGCCAAGAGCGTCCAATTTCCTTCTCGCAATGGGTGCGTTGTATTGATGGAGTGGACGGGCCTAATGTTTTTAGCCTTCTGGGCGTCCATCTGTGAGCATTTCTCCAGTGTCATCACTGGTCTGTTTAAGTAGCAACAATGGCTTCTTCAGGCAGAGGGGAGATAATGCTAGCTATTTGTCATACGGGAATTCAATTTCAGACCCACGATTCCCCTCGTAAAAGAGTTTCCAATCCATATATCAACCATTTAGTTGTCTGTTTTCATGAGCGGAGAATCATTTGTATGCATTTTATTTATTTATCGCGCAGGGAGTAGTAGTGGTTGGGGCGGGGGATTGGTGGGGGGGGGGGGGGGGGTTAAGCGCCTTAGGGGTCAGAGAGAAAAATAGTACTGCAGACGATTAGCTGGGAAGGCAGAAGCAGGAAGTCTACAATCTTTTTTCTCCCTGCTGTAGTCCAGTCCAGTTAGTGGCCATAACCTATTGGGATTCTTTTTATCACAGGTGTCCAACTCTACATTCGAATATCTTTTAATACCAACCTTGTCTGTTTAGCTCGATGGCGCCACTTAGATTTGAAAAGAATAAAACTAGCAATCATACTGAATTATTTAT
Organism: Neosilurus mollespiculum; assembly: GCA_030014195.1. Classification (NCBI taxonomy): domain Eukaryota; kingdom Metazoa; phylum Chordata; class Actinopteri; order Siluriformes; family Plotosidae; genus Neosilurus; species Neosilurus mollespiculum. Next base: position 4,862,390 of record JAQMYF010000017.1, read on the forward strand.
CTCTGTATCTCAGGTTACTGGATCACGGCAGCTATTTGGCTTCAGTGTCTCTATGTCAAATGTAATTGTGAAGTAGTCGTACAAAAAAATGAAAATTACACGTGCCACAGCAAACAATGTGGCTCATTTATCCAATTGAATTTGAACAAATGCTGTATATACCCAAATTGTTCGTAAGAACACTGACACAAGAAATATGGTGTTCAGGAAAAGCTCACGGATGTGAAACCCATTTATAAAATTTTAAATGAGACAATGAGTGACAATGAGATATTGTTATTGTATCCCTTGTGAAGCGTAGGGGATAATTTTTTTTCAGGGGCTGTCCGCCTGATGCTTGTTAACGCTATAGCAGTGCCGATTCTTTATGGATTAATTTTATATTTATGTTGAATGGTAACCTAAGGCACGCTCTACCAGCCTATCGAAACGGAGTCACCTTGACCTATTTTCCCAGGTCATAGAGGTCTTCATCAAAAAATGGCCATTATCACTCTATAGGGTGCAGTTGAGCATGCGGTGGATACACCTAGTTTTCTGTGACAAGATCACATTTCTAGTTTTTATACATGGGTAAATCAGACATGTAAACATTTATTTATTTATTTCAGCTACTGAGTAAAAAGTTTGTGAAACTTAATCCTTTCATTTTAATGACTTAAAAGAGAAATCCAAACAAGCTCATAAATTAGGACAAAGATGACTTAACCCCCTATCATATATATCATACAACAGGTATACAACATGTCCATGACAAAAAATTGGGCAAATTCAGTGGACAGTTGTGGGTGCGTCATACAAAACGTACCTGTTGAGTAACGGAAAATACCGCTGTCATGACCATGTGTCATTCATTCATCCATCCATTTTCCGAACCACTTAATCTGTAGGGTTGCAGGGAGGCTGGTGCCCATCTCAGCGGCCTGCTCTTTATGAATGACCGCAATGGTTCTTTTACATGTCTCTCGCCAGAAACAGTGAGAGACATGGCTGGCCTTTGATAACCCAGTTAGCTGCACTGGGGGGAGAGCAGTGACAACTCAGTGGTAGTGGGGTTGAACCCCCGACCTTGGGCTCAGTAAGCTAGCACCCTGCCACCCCCAGACCACCACTGCCTCTGTGTCCGTGTGTATCGTATGATGTTTTTATGACAATGTTAGGTTGAGCTGTACAGTGGCCTCACCCAAACCTACGTCAGACCCTTCTGTCATAAATTTATAAGACCAAAAAAAACAAACTAAATCACAGGTTGTTTGTGAAAGGGGTTTAACTACTGTTAAAGCTGTGTTTCTAAATGATTTAGTATATGCTGTGCTTAAAATTAATTATTTGAACATTCCTGATTTTGTTAATTCCATCTGTGAGCTTTTTGCCTTTTATGGACTTTTATGGGCATCACTATATGCAAACCGCTTGTGCCGTAAACATGGATTGTAATATTTGGATGATTGGCATTAATCAACATGCCACTCCCAAAGAAAATCGGACAATTTTAATTTATTATTTTCCAGTTTAGCCTAATAAACAATTCCACCATTTCAAAGAGAATAATCGTGTATATGAGGCCCATACTTGATGAACTCAGGCCTTCACCTTGTTCAATCATCTCCTGTGCACTTGCTTTCCTAATGAGCATCTCAGTGTCTGTACACCACCTCTCCACTGATCAGCCTGACCTCCAGGTTTATGGTTTCATGATTAACGAGAACATGACTCTGAAAGATCAAAACAGGCCTTCAGAACTTGCACCGAACATCACTCTGATGAATCTTTGCTACTATTAATAGCCACCAACTCTTCTTGATCATCCTCGTGGGTATGCTGTCTGGTCTTTGTGCGCATTGGACTGTGTATTCGTGTCACAGAGCAGGCGGTACCATGTGTGTTCAGTAGACTCCAGCTGTCAGTGCTCAGTGTGTGTTCTGGTCAAGGTCGTCTGTTTGGACTGGCTTTCATGTGGGTGACAGTAATTAATCGTGCCATTCCCTGGATCATGTAGGTCTCCACCAAGCTGACTCACTTTTACGAAAGCCGCAGCTTTGTTAACATGCCAATGAGGCTACTAGAATTGATAAAGGCCCACATCAAACTATACTGCTATGATGGTGCTCTTTATCTTGCTGTTGTTTCCTCTCCTTTAATGAAACAACAGCAGAGATATTTTGTCATGACTTTGAATGGCGAATTTGTTGTAAAGGTAATTTCTCCTGTCTGCTTTTACAATGGAAACGACGCATTTTTTTAAACCCGCTATTCTTCATTTTGCCTGTAAGTGATGCCTATCATGGCAGTTGAGTCCAGCATTTAATATCCTTTGTTTGGCAGCTCTAATGTTGTTTCAGGCACATTTGCTGAACACAAGATATTTTCTCCATTTCATTGTCACTCTTAGTTTATGTGATGCACACACTACCTCTAGACAAATAGCAACCCGTCATCTAACATACAAGTACATAAATAGTAGAGCCTTACAGCTAAGTATAATGTATAATGTGTGTGATGGAGAAAGATCTACACTCTATTATACCTTATTTCTTCTGCAGCTCAAAATGACCTACTTACTATGAATAAGCCAACACACTATGGGACTTTTGTACAGCATAAACATTTAGCTAGGGATGATCGATATGCCAAAATTACCATATCCCGACTCTACGAGACTCTGGGAAAGACTTCACATACCTGCTTTTATTTGGATTTAGAATTCTGAAGACTACCAACATTTCTGAACTGAAATTAGGTTCCTCTTGTGCATGCATCATCCGAAGCCATTCTAACATGTTACAAACGTGTCATTCTTCACACTGGAAAAGTTATGTGTATTAATAAAATATGACTTTCATTTTCATGTGGAGTTCGTTCAGATGAGGTTATATTTTTGCAGATGTTCTTTAAGATCACCACATTAAACACGAGACACTGCCATAAAAAAACCCCTCCATCTACAGTATATATCCATCCATCCAGCCAGCCACCCATCTGTACATCGATTGATCTATCCATTCATCCAACCATCCGTCAATCCACTAATCCATCCAACCATCAGTCCATCCATCCATCCAGTAATCCATCCAACTATCAACCCATCCACCCATCCAGTAATCCATCCAACCATCAATCCATCCATCCATCTATCCATCCAGTAATCCATCCAACTATCAACCCATCCACCCATCCAGTAATCCATCTAACCATCAATCCATCCATCCATCTATCCATCCAGTAATCCATCCAACTATCAACCCATCCACCCATTCCAGTAATCCATCCAACCATCAATCCATTCATCCATCTATCCATCCAGTAATCCATCCAACTATCAACCCATCCATTCATTCAGTAATCCATTCAACCATCAACCCATCCTCCCATCCAGTAATCCATCCAAACATCAATCCATCCATCCATCCATCCAGTAATCCATCCAACCATCAATTCATCCATCCATCTATACATCCAGTAATCCATCCAACTATCAACCCATCCATTCATCCAGTAATCCATCCAACCATCAACGCATCCTCCCATCCAGTAATTCATCCAACCAACAATCCATCCATCCATCCATCCAACCATCAATCCATCCAACCATCAACCCATCCATTTATCCATTCATCCAGTAACCCATCCAACCATCAATTCATCTATTCATCCAGTAATCCATCCAACTATCAACCCATCCAACCATCAGCCTATCCATTCATCCAGTAATCCATCCAACTATCAACCCATCCAACCATCAACCTATCCATCCATCCAGTAATCCATCCAACCATCAATCCATCCATCCATCCAGTAATCCATCCAACCATTCATCCATGCCAGCCACCCATCTTTACATTGACCAATCTATCCATCCATCCATCCATCCACTCATTCATCTATCCACTAATCAATCCTTTCAGCCAGCCAGCCATGCATCTGTACATTGATTGATCGATTTATCCATTAATTAATCTATTCACCTATCTATATATTAATCCATCCATTCATCCAGCCATTTATACCTGTTTACATCCATCTATCCATCCATCCATCCATTTATACATCAGTCCATCCATTCATCCTGCCATCCATACATTACTCTATCCATCCATCCATTTATCATCCATTCATTTGGCGTATGGAGTTTCACCTCAGACATGATCTTTTAACAGCATGATCTTTTAACAATGGAATTAACTCATCAGCATGTGCATGCATGACATGTATATGAATGAATCTGGTGTACACGATGAACCCATATGTATGAAGATAACACAATTAGAAGTGTCCTGATTGCCACTGAGCTGGATCTCCGAATGTGCCCCGAATAACTATAATGTTCTCCAGAAGCAGATAAGCCTGGTTGTGCAGCTCTTATAGGAAGCAGGAACGAGCCTTTACAAAGACAAAGGGAAGTGTTTACAGCATCTGTGCTGCAAGTTTATCTAAAAGGCTATGTTCCGTATTATTTTAATCTTATCGTCTCAGATCCGCTTTTGGTATTTATGATACAGCGTGCTTTTGGCAGTCTGCCTCTCGGATCTTTATAGTCGTTCCCTTGGGATGTATTACTATAGGCTCTTTTTTTTTCTGGAAACATTTCTATCTCTCAGTTGCAAATCTCATTTGGTGTCTTTTTTTCCTGATCCTCTTGTTCTGTGCTTTTGCTTCTCAGAAGTCTGTCATTCTGTGATGAAATTATAACAGAATGACACCCAAAGTAGGGAAGGTTTTTGTAGGTTGGAAGAGGAGGGAAAAAAAGTTATACAGGTTCAGTCTTTAGTATAGTTTTGTCAGTGATGGCTCAATTCAGAAGCCATTATGCAGCTGCAAAATCTTGGGACGAAGCCAGAGTAGGTATGTGTGTATATGTGTGTATATGTGTGTATGTGTGTGTCTGTGTGTGTGTGTGTGTGTGTGTGTGTGAGAGAGGGAGAGAGAGAGAGAGAGAGAGAGAGAGAGAGAGATATCTATGAATAACACAGCACGCCTCGTCATCATACTACTGTAATCAGCTTTTACACTTGTGCTTTTATACTTTTGTTTCCCACCTGCTTTTAGGGGTAAAATGATAGCAGAATCAGCATTGTATTTTATATTGGAATTTAAGAAGCACATTTTGGGGGGCAAGCCCTATCATCACGAGCTTTGGGTAGTAACCGAAAGAAGAAGATCACGGATACAAGCAGCTGAAATGAGCTTCCTTCACAGGGTGGCGGAGCTCTCCCTCAGAGATAAGGTGAGAAGCTCGGATATCCGGGTGATGCTTGGAGTAGAACCGCTGCTCCTCTGTGTTGAGAGGAGCCAGTTGGGGTGGCTCGGGCATCTGATTAGAATGCCTCCCGAACGCCTCCCTGGTGTGAGGTTTCGGGCACGTCCAACCGAGAAGAGACCCCGGGGGTCGACCCAGAACACACTGGAGGGACTATGTCTTACAGCTGGTCTGGGAATGCCTTGGTGTTCCCCTGAAGAGTGGGAGGAAGTTTGAATAAACTTGGATAATAAAATAGCTAAATATATAAACAAAAAACAAAAAAGCATGACTCACTCACTCCCTCATTTGACAATCTCAGTCAGTACTGGGCGAAGGCGGAGTACACCCTGAACAGCTCGTCAGACCATTGCAGGGTTTACACACACACACCACTATTCACATAGCCAATCAGCCTAATGTGCATGTCTTTGAGCTGAGGGAAGAAACTGGGAGAACCCGGAGAAAACCCATGCAAGCACGTGGAGAATATGCAAACGCCCCATCCTGGGACACAAACCCAGGACCTTCTTGTTGTGTTGGGGACATGCTAATCACTACACCACCCAAAAAAGCATTAGCAACTTTTGAATGTCATCAGTTTATTCTGAAGAAATGGTGACCCACCTGCATGCAACAAAGTTTGCATGATGGCAAAATGAATACTGTTGCATGAATACTGGTTTTATTTCAGTTGGAAACCAGAAGATGCAGAATGTACTTGGTGTCCTGATTCAATGCATTGTGCTCATTCAGCCTATGATTAGCATTATAAATGCCTGACATTGTGATATAATGGAGGAAATTAAAGCTCCAGTGACTGTTCTAGTCTTTTTGCCAGCACAAAAGGGCAATTAATTATAATCCAGACACATAATAAGGCAGAGGTGGATTTTTCTCAGGCCTGCCTTAGGCCCTTATTTCTTTTCAAGGTTCTTTTGAAGTGGGTTTTAGATTTGGAAATTACAACACACATTCCTCTTCAAATCCTGGAACTTCTTCATTTAAGTGTAGACAGATGCAAATTTTCGACTTGGTTATGCCAGGATTATCATATTGAGAAAAGAAAGTGCAAGCATCCCCAACAATATAGTTTCCATCCTCCGGTCGCAAAGTATTAAAGTCAGAATTAGCATTGTGAAGGTCAAGGGCTTTGAATAACACAACGCCTAATGCCAGCTAATCAGCTCCTCGACAATACTCATTGAAGCAGAAATGAAAAGGAAGGTGTTTGCATGCACACTGGCGGGGTCGAATTACACAATGATTAGCATTAGAACCACAAGTGGCACGTTAGGAATACCACTTGGCTGTAATTAAGGCGCAACTGGAGATGTTCTTTGGATTTCTGCCTTTGATGGACATCAGTTTAACCTCAGCGTGGATGTTTTTATAGCCCGCTTCCTCCAGTCATAACGTCCTTGTATGATCCTAATGGGATGAGGAAGTCGGTTGATTGGTTGATTGATTGACCTGGCCTCTTTGTTTGGTAAAATTACCTGCGAGGAAATTAGAAATAGAAAACAGCAGCATTGCTTAAAAGGAAGAAAGCTTTTCTAAGAATAATGACTTTATCCCAACTGCATGAGTTGACCTGGATGGTTGTTAATCAGAGCTTCACCCAAGCATGGTCTCGCGTTTCAAGTGACAGTTCTTTAGGTTTTCCCTGTGACTCGGCGGTGACATTTACGGATCGATCACGTGATCAATGACATGCAGGTGATTGATTGATGGGTCAAGCAATTAACGTCTCGTTCTCACACACGGCTTTAGAACAACACGGTCGATCAATTCTACTCCCAGTGGAGCCATACCATTAAGGAAGTTTCAGAAGCGGCAGACGCTGTTATGCCCAGAGATCTGGTGTGTATTCGACTCAAGAGCAGGCTGTTGACTTTGCCAAAGTCAAGACACAAACACCAAGCGCCACAGGGTGTAGGATTACTTTCACAGCTCAGACACTCACCGAGCAGGTTCTTTTTTATTTATTTATTTTTTTCCCTTTATGGAAATTGGAACCCAATTCCAGCGATCTCCTCTATACCAGAACCTTCTCATTGATTTTTTTAAAGGTCAGTCTTTTAACAGTGGTGGTAAATCTTTAAGTGTAGGAGTTAAGGAGTAAGCCATAGTCTGTGCTCTTTTACAACCAGACATTTTTGGCTCATTATTAGATAGGTGTGGACTGTATGATACTGCCAGTGGTTTAATTGCTGTTAAAGAACATTTCATGTCACCACCTGATCCTGAGACATTTCAGCTTCTGTCGGTGGTCTCATCCTCCGAACCTCATCCTCGTTGAGCCATTCTCATTCTATATTTTGACTTGGATTTTATGAACGTGGATTTATTGTATGACCTCACTCACTCATGTATCACTCAGTCATTTGCAGAACCGCTTACTCCTACTACGGTCACGGGGATGCTGGAGCGTATCTCAGCCGACACTGGACGAAGGTGGGGTACACGCTGAACAGCTGTCAGTACCATCGCAGGGCCAACACGCACACAACCATGTACACACTCATACCTAGGGGGAGTTTGAAGCTGCCAGTTTGCCTAATGTGAATGTCTTAGGACTGTGGGAGGAAGCCGAAGTTCCTGGAGGAAACCCACACAATCATGGGGAAAGTATGCAAACTCCACACAGAAGTGCCCGGGTCCGGGACTTAGACCCACCAAAACCTTTCTTGCTGTAAGGTGGACATTGTAACCACTACGTTCCCATCCCGCCCATTGTATGAGATGCTCAATGTAAATAAATGTCATTGCTTAAGTTTGTCAAAACACTGCCAGGGCAGTTATGTGCTGTAATAAATGCTAAAGGCAGTCCAATGAAATATTAGAGTGCACAACATATGTTTTAGTACATTTTTCACATTTCCTCTGTTGTAAGCATCTCAAATTCTATCCCAATATTAAATACTGTAGATTGATCCATCCATCCATCTATTAATCTGTGGTGGGTACAGGGCTGGGATCGTGACTGAGAGGTCATGGGTTTGAATCCCTGTTAGACCCCCTCTGTGCTAAAACCCCTGGGCAAGGTCTTAACCACAGTGTGCCTCTGTCCACCCAGCATATAAATGTATGAATGGGTATCAGTAAAAAATACTGGAAAGATAACCTGCAATGGACTAGCATCCCATCCAGGAGGAGTTGAACTCCCAGTCGTTTCACGCTACAGAAACCAAGATAAGCTCCCGCTGTTATAAGCCACTAGGCTCGGGTGTAAAAAACCCAACAGATTTACCTATTAAATAGATCTGAGGTTTGAGATACCAGTGATCTATTCAACCTAGTCGTAAGACTGAGAAAGATTTTGGCATTTTGGGAAATGTTTTCTCAGTGTGTTAAAATATGAATGATTGTGAGGGAGAGAGTGGTGGACGTGTTGACTTTGATGGGTGCTCAGTGGAAAGTGGTGCGAAGCTTAGTGCTAATGGGAACACTTTAGGACGTCTTCTCAAATAGGAAGACATAATAGTGAGGCCTCCTCACACGCCACTTGGAAATGTAATCCCGTACATCATACTTCTAAAAAAAAACAAAAAACAAAAAAAAACCCTTATGATTCCTTCAGTTTGCCCATCTGTGGGAAATTTTAAAGGCCCTACAACAAAGACTGGGTTGTACAACAGAGATCCACAGCCCTCGAAGAGAAGTCGTCCCCGTCAAGGCTGGGTGAAGGTAACAAAAGTGGAACTTGGTGGCGTCCAGCTTTGTGGTTTGATTTCATGGAGTTTGGAAATGGCATCATTCCAAAGTCAATCTGTCCACGTTTGCAGCAGTTTGAAAGTAGCATTAGCTATCTCCTAAAATTGAATTCGAAACATTGCCTCAAGGAAATCAGTCACTTGAACCTCCAAACATATCAAACCACACCATAGCTGATCTCAGCACACATTCATCACAGCAAAGAATTTATAAGAACATTCCTACATGGGGAACGACACATGTGCTCTGTGCAATTTCTGTTGGACCTATAGAATTCGGCATAGGGACTTTGCTCATGAAAGTGCATACTATGGTCAACTAAGGCATGGTTTGATGTGTTCAGCGCTTGCGCAAGGTTAAGGCAAGCGATTACCTTTAACTCTGTTAGCCACTATAGATGCAAAGAGGTAGGTTCCATGTCTATGGTCACAGCTGGAAGTGGCATCAATGAGTAAACTAATCATTCCAGTAGTTTTGTAGTTCACATTTTAAACACAAGAGTCCAAATTCCTCCCATCACACCTTTCATTGACCAAACAGGAAATGGCCATGAAATTGTGCTACACATTACTGCATCCTTCGTAATTGGAAAGGTTGCCCAGCATGTTTCTTTAAGACATTTGTAACCAGCACTTCAGCACCAGCACAATCTGATCCATGTTGAATTGATCAGACCTTCTCGATCAACATATGTTCCTCTCCAAAGGGGGCCAGACAAAAGAAAGTCAGTGCTTGCGGCAGCATGACCTCACTCGAGTCTTGGCTGTTAAACATTCCCAAGTCCTGCAGCAAGATTTACATAAGAAGTACAGTGCTGCCTTATCCATATTCATGCTGTTTGACCTATCACACTCATCTCCTTGACCCAGAAGATATCCAGCATTAGAGTTCCACTCGAAGGAATTGCACACTTTTTTCCCCCTCAGATCCATTGTGATATTGATGTGGGCAGACATTAGCACATAAGTGTAGACGTGCGGTTCACTATCTATTCCTGAGAGCACAGTGGGACTCCTCTTAGTGAGTGTTGTACCACTGAGAGTTTAATCCTTTATTCTTGTTCATTCCTAGGAGTGCACATGGCATGCATATGTATCTAGGAACATGGATGGCCTGATCGATACTGACATATTGATACTTTTCATCCTGACATTTCTTTTTTTTTATCATTGTCCAAGAATTTTAATGCTCTGTGCTTTTTTTTTATTTCAAACAGAATCAGAAAATAATGTTGCAGGCTGTAATATCGATGTGCACAATAGGAAATACTCCTGCTTCTTCCTCCATACACAGGCAGAAATGTACATGAGAGAGAGAGAGAGAGAGAGAGAGAGAGAGGGGGAGAGAGAGAGAGAGAAAGAGAGAGAGAGAGAGAGAGAGAGAGAGAGAGAGTACACGCTGTATGCTCTATGCACAGCCATAACCATCTGACTGGTCTGGTTTGTGCTACACTAGCTCCTCTCTGAGATCAGATCAGACGTGCTTGAATTCACTCTCTATCAATGAGCCTTGGGCACCCATGACACTCCTGGCACTTCATTGGTTGTCCTTCCTTGGACCACCTTTGGTAGGTACTTTCCAATACATACCAGGAACACTCCACATGACCTTCCATTTTGAAGATGAATAGACCCAATCGTTTACCCTTTCCACTGCTTGTCAAAGTCACTCAGATCCTTACGTTTGCCCATTTTTCCTGCTTCCAGCACATCAACTTCGAGAACTGAGTGTTCATTTTCTTTCTGCCTGATACATCCTACTCTTTGTGTTCTAATGATAAACGGTGTTAATCACTTCACCTGTCCGTATTCATAATGGGTTTTTTGGTATGGCCCATTGGTATGTATGTACAGATTAAACAAATCTTCTTACTTTAATAAAAAAGCAATCAAAAATTTCGGCGGCATGTTGGGACAGTGGTTAGCACATCCAACTCACAGCGGGGGAAGGCTTGGGTTCAATTCCCAGGCTCGGGCATTTCTGTGTGGAGTTTGCATGTTCTCCTCGTGCGTGCATGGGTTTCCTCCGGATATTCCGGTTTCCTTCCACAGTCCAAAAACATGCACAGTAGGCTAATCGTCTGTTCCAAATCACTCCTAGGTGTAAGTGTGAGTGTGAATGGTTGTATGTCTGTCGAGATGTCCAGGGTGTACCCTGGCCTCGCCCAGAGTCGGCTGAGATGAGATGATGTGAATTGTGCTCACATCATTACCTTTTAAACTGTGATATGAATATGCAAATTTTACCTTTACTTTTATTACTTTTAAACATTAATTTCTCATGGGGCGAGGTATCAGCCAGGACACAAGATCGTGATGCATGGAAGCTTCTTGTAGCCATATGTATCACATTGGTCAGCATGGATAACTGAGTAATATCCAGTTCAGCTAGTGGTATATATTTTTGGGAGACAGTAAGAAACCCACATACTGTAGACACAGGGAGAAAATGTAAAACAGGCAGTAACACAAGGGTTAAACCAGGAAACCTTGAACCCGTGATGCAGCAATGCTACCCAGTGTGCTTCAGTCAAATCCAGCTTTTTATCATTCCAATTACTGGAATGACAGAATTGTCAACACAGTTTGACTGTGGTGGAGTGAGTGCTATTGAGTTTAACAACTACATTTAAGTCATTAGCAGATGTAGATGTATTTGATGTAATGTTTTTTTTCTTTCTTATTATTTCTGCCTCACCATATGTGCACTTTCACAAAGCAGTTCAAGTCAAGTTGCTCTTTCTCTAAGCCTTAATTCCTTCAAGCAAGAAATAGATCAGTGTTGCACAGCTGTGTGCCAAATTCACGATCTATATGGAGAGAAATAAAGCAAATTTCAGTAGGAAGATGTGTGGATGAGCACGTGCTTCATGCCGGCAGCAATATGGTTAATTGTAAACAAGAGTTATGATCAGTACTGTAAAAAAAAATAAATTAATAGTATTCTTGCCAAGAAAAAAGTTTAAATATTTTTAGACAAGGGTGGAATGGTGCCATAGTGGAGAGCATGTGCACCTCATAGCAAAAAGAAAAAGGTCCTGGGTTCGAGTTCCCGGCTCGGGCATTTCTGTGTGGAGTTTGCATGGTCTTCCCGTGGGCTTGCATTGGTTTCCTTCAGGTTTGCACATTAGGTTAACTGACTGTTTTAAATTGCCCCAAGGTGTGAGTGTGAATGGTTGTGTGTGTTGCCCTGCCCTGGTGTGGCGAGCTGTTCAGGATGTACCCTGCCTTTGCCCAGGGCCGACTTGAGCTCGTAAACTTAACAGGATGAAGCGGTTCAACAAATGAGTAAGAGTGAATTTTTAGAGAAGATGCATGAACATCGTTTCTGAATGCTTAAAGTTGTACTAAAAGAGAATTTTATCAATAAAATTTTGGACTTCTTTCATTTTATCGGTGACACTTTTTAAGGTTGATCTTTTGTTTGGGCAATCAAACAGACATACAAATATATACAATACAATATTTCCTGATTTCTAAAGTTTCAATACACCAGTATCGAATAAATTGTAAGTGAGACAAAAATAAAATCACCAATGATTCAACCAATTTTATCGTAAAGCTAAAAAGCTGAGATACTCAAACAGGATACACAAACTTTTATGTCTACTCTTTTACCAGACACCAGTTAGGCATGACCGCCTGTGTGCCAGAAGGCTTTTCATTATAACAAGACATTCTTTATGTAGTTTAACAAGATAATAATCCATCGCTGGCTTTCTTGACCTGTCGCGACTTCACCAGAGCCCCTTTGGCTGCCAAAGTAAACCCAGGGCATTACTGGGATCCACGACATGGACTCGGTCCACTCTGTATATCATAAAAACACTTTAAAACATGGTTTGTTTGGGGTTTTTTTTAATACCAGATACATACAAACATCTCAGACTTGTATCTAAATCAGGGGTCTCAAACTCGTGGCCCGCGGGCCAATTGCGGCCCGCGGGACGATAGTTTGTGGCCCCCGCCTTAATACGAAAGTTTAATGTTACTGCGGCCCGCGAGTTTGATATGTACCGGCACTTTACAGTGTTGTGGGCGGAGCTGAACAAA
>JAQMYF010000017.1:4875494-4887455 GCA_030014195.1 Neosilurus mollespiculum
TTCTTATTAATTCTTAATTTGTTTATTTATTTTTTCATCTTATTTTGTGTTACAAAATAAAATTATTGTGGAAAACCCGATACGGCCCAGCCTCACCCAGACTCTGCCTCCAGCGGCCCCCGGGTAAACTGAGTTTGAGACCCCTGATCTAAATCAATATACTATATATTACTAAACAAGATGGCAGGTAAAAAAGTGATGGATAAAAGCAATACATTCAGTTCTAGAAATGAATCTGATTTTATTGACTTCATGGAAAAAATGTCTTTCTTTCTTTTCTTTTTTTTTTTTTTTTAGTATGCAAACCTGTAAACCAGTGTTGTGGAATTAGTAATGGGTTAGTGCTATTCTTGCCTCCCGGCTTTTAATGCTGTATAAGCAAATACATTTTTATCCACATTCTTTAGACTTTTGTCTGGCCTTCTTTATTCATAATCAATACTTTACATTTTTAGACTTTTAGAAATTTCCCCAAACGCTGCACAGATGCAGCTTATAAGGATTGTGTATGCACTTTAGAGACATCAACTGAGAAACTGAGAGAGTAAATTGAATCTCTGAATCGTCTACCAGTCTAAACGAATATTGCGATAGTAACCCCATGATGAATTATTGCATCTGCCATTCTATATCTTTTTTGACCCTGAAAAGAGCAGATGTGCAAGTAAGAATCAGTTCAATACATGCATCCCACAAACACTGGTATTTCATACTGGTTAAGCTCTTATGAATAGTTTATTTTCCAAGCTTGCAATGTTCACAGACTAGGTTTTAGTCAGTATTGCATCCAAAAATCTAGCAAATGCAAAACCCTCTTTCCAAATTCAAAACCAGCCCAGTTGCACTCCTGTCATTATGAAGTGCACTTCTCAAGCAAATTCACTTCAAGGAGCTTTGGAGTGTCACATGAAAAGCTGCACTATGAAAAGAAATAAACAGGAGGGGGAAAAAATGAAAAAGCTTGAAAATGTGAGCTTAAGGTCAGCCAATTAGCAGGTACTGGGTCGATATCAGTCATGATGAGCTCTCTGACTCGTGGGCGACCATGGCAATTTAAGAGTATTCCGTTGGACCTCTAAGACTAACTAAGCAACGTTCTTCTAAACGTTTAAAATAAGTTTGATCCAATCAGATGCTATTCCAACATATATGACAGGACAGAAAAATGACACGGTATTTTTGCAGTTAGCATCAGAAGCCTAGCACTTTTCCAGCACTGAGTTGAGGTGTGCGTGGCATTGGATTTAATCCCACTCCTGCCTGCTCCCGAAGCAATTCTGAGCAATATTACCAGACTGTGTTCAAAATTCCTGCTGCAGGAAAATCACTGTTTACACCTGCACATGAACTTTTGAAAACCATGCCCAACGAATTAGGAAAACGATGATGTCCAAGACAAACTTTCAGCAACTCTTAGATATTATGCTAACAGAAGCGCCCTAAGTGGTCTAGAGCCTCTCCGAGGGAAAAATGATGATGATGATGATGATGATGGTGATTTTCTGACGTATGTACATTAATTAATTCTGTTTCTTAAAATATAGTACAACCGAATAGCTCAACAGAACAGCGGATCTCCCCTTTGGATGTGCCAGTGTGCCTTGGTAGCCTCAGATTCCTGTTATGTTTTGAGATGAGTTCTACCTGATAGGATTATTTACTGTTACAGCCCATCTACAGATTTTTTCTGCTGTCTAAAATGCTTTTCTGCTCAACCCAGTTGCAAAGAGTGCTTCATTGCTGCCTTCCTGCGAACTCAGGACAGTGTTGTTATTCTCCTCTGATGTTTCTCATTCGTAACGTGATTCTGCCCATAGAACTACCACTGACTGGACGTTAGGCTTGTGATGTTGTCTGTAATATGCCATTGCCATAGAGTGCAAGTCGATATGGCCTGTGGTTCTGAAGGAAAATTAGTTACATCATTGTTTACATCATACCTTAAAACAACAGTGGAAGCTTGTTTTGCAATACTGCTAGAGCTGCAAGTGCTAGCGTTTGAAGATCAGATATTTTCCCCATTCTCCATTCCTCATTATTTCCGACATCAGTGGCATACCAAAGTACGATTCTAATCCAATAAATACTACAGCTATTCAGGAGGCTGCTTCCCCACTTCCCTCTAAAATTCTTGTTTTGGGTGCTCATGCTGAACAATCTGTTTGGCTTCCTCCTCCCAGTTATGGTCTTTGTGCTCTCTGTGCCTACAAAACTCCACGTTCAGTGTACTGGGAGGCACACCAGGATGGGTGGAGATACCGCTGTGCATGGGGCAGTGAGGAAGGCAAGCTAATCAGAAGACCCAGCATGCTGTGTTAGTGCAACCCTCCCACCCCTTTTAACCTTATTTGACACGGTGGCATCGTCTATCACGGCTATTTAGCAATGTAACAACATTTATTGTTTGGAAAAGTGGGGAAAAAACTATATCTCCCCTTTAATGTTTAGTGTTAAATTGTTTTGCCCTAATAGCCTGTAAACAAAGTCAGGAATGTTTTCAGGACTGACGCAGGGACTCCAAATAAATGAAATAATGTATTAGCTGTAAATTGCATTGTTATCATCCATCCATCTCATCTGTATGGGTTCTTTAGTTTCTCTCACCTCATGTGAGAAGACAGATTGGTGACTATAAATTATCCCTAGTGGTGAAAGAGCGTGTGAATTTGTTCGTGCATGGTGCCTAGTGATAGATCATGACCCTGAACATAAAAAATTAAATAGTTGCCTAAGATAAAGAGATGAATCTGTGGGAATTTGCTTACACTTAGATGACAAGCCTAAACCCTGCTAAAGCTGTGTTGGGAATTTTTTCCCCCAGCGCTTCTCTGGAAATAATACTGTGGCTTGCGGCAACAGAGTAAACTGCCTCTGCAGACAGTGTTTGCTCCCTCAGGCAAAAGTGCTCGTTCTACACGCATCATGAGCAGATCAAAGGAACGAAGCTTTATCATAGGAGCTGGAATGATTATTGAAAGTAGCACAGGACTGCACTGGGGTTAGCAATGCCTACAGGTACAGATCACAGAAACTGTCTGTTCACTGTTACTAAAAATGAAAACAATTAAAAATGGAAATGATGCCATAAATTATAAAACCTTTCTTTTGTGGAAAGAGGACAGCTAAACTTATTGAGTACCTCCTGAAGGGATGGCATAACCAGATTGCCAGGATTTTGTTGAGCAGAGACAATTCTTTGGCGAACTGACAGCTCAGAAGCTGCCCATGGCGATGCATTTTGGGCATCAGGAAATCAAGTACAGACCAGATCATGAACATGTGACTGGAGTAGTTGCAGT
This sequence comes from Neosilurus mollespiculum, assembly GCA_030014195.1. Classification (NCBI taxonomy): domain Eukaryota; kingdom Metazoa; phylum Chordata; class Actinopteri; order Siluriformes; family Plotosidae; genus Neosilurus; species Neosilurus mollespiculum. The sequence continues at coordinate 4,878,794 of JAQMYF010000017.1, forward strand.
GGGGAAAATATTTTGCAAAAGTATTAGACCACCACACCCATAATCGAACCCACAAACAGTTGCTACATTATCGAGAATGTCTTTGTATTCCATTCAGTGAAACAATAGGGCCGAACTAACCTATCCCAGCATGTCAATGCTCCTGTTCACAAAAGCAAGGTCCGCTAAGACATGTTTGACCAAGGTTGGTGTTTAACAGTTAGAGTGACCTGAACTCAACCTCACCTTTGAACACCTTTGATAAAAATTTGGATGGATTTAATCTGCACAATAGGCCTTTTCATCTGATCTCTCACTGATTCTCTTGTTACTAACATCACAAATCTCCAAGCCATGTTTTTAAAACGACTGGAAACCATTCTAGAGGAGAGGAGCAAACACAGGACCAACTCCATATTTAGAACAGATGATCAACAAACCCATATGGGTGTCCACATACTTTTGGGCATACAGTGTACAGGTATAGCAATGTGAATGTTATAACAGTATGTATTAATTTGTTTAAATATGACCAGTTTGGGGTGGCACGGTTGCGTAGTGGTTAGCATGTCCTCATCTGAGCAAGAAGGTCCTGGGTTTGAGTCCCGGGCTAAGGTGTTACTTTGTGGAGTTTGCATGTTCTCCCGGTGCTTGTGTGGGTTTCCTCTGGGTACTCCAGTTTTCTCCGACAGTCCAAAGCCATGAAACATGAGGCTATTTGGCTGTTCCAAATTTTCCCTAGGTCTGAGTGTGAATGGTGTTGTGTGTGTGTGTGTGTGTGTGTGTGTTGGCCCTGCAGTGGTCTGGGGGACGGTTCAGGGTGTTTACCGCCTTCGCCCAGTGTTGGTTGAGATACTAGTACGATTAAGCAGTTCGGCAAATAAGTGAGTTAGTTATGATCAGTTTGAGGTTTTTTTTGGTTGAGTTTGGATCAGGCAGTAAGGGTCGTGTCGAGTTAGTACTTGGATATGAGACTGCCTGGGAATACCAGGTGCTGTACAGGTTTAGGGAAAGACCTGGCAGCCTACCCTGTAAAAAATCTGCCATGAAAAATGCATGAGAAAAGAGTTAGATTCGACTGAAGCTACAAGAACAACAATCAGTATTATGGTTAAAGCTGACCCGAGTCTCTGATGTGTAAAGATCCTGTAAGATTTGCTCTGCAACAGGCTGTATCGACGCAAGTGTTGAAAATTTGCCGATGGCTAAAGCTCGACCAGTTAAACAAGCTAACAGTTAGGAAGAACGAAGAGAGCAACAGCTCAACACAAAGTGATACTTCACACAATGGGTACTCAGGACACACAAAGCAGACAGACTGCAAACAGTATAGTCATGCAGGCTGAAGAAGGCGACATTGCTATTATAATAACGATGCACATTAATAGTAGTAATATCAGAGCAGTACATGTCAATGTGGGTAGCACAAGTCATCGATCACTTTGAGCTAGATACTAGGGAAATTAATATCCTATAAATAGCCTCTTTTGTATGTTATTTTTAAATATTTAACAACAGCCTGAATTCATTAAAAATGTATATGAATTTGACTGAATGAGGGCAGCATACAGTAGTTATATTTTGTTTATTTTATGTAGACCAGTAAGAAAGGGTATAAATAATGGTCTTGCTAAAGCTAATCTTATCCTTAATGCTGTTCATGCTGTGTGTGAATTGTTAAAAAAAATGTCCAGGGTTTTGCAAAACCCTGTTTCAAACATTGTGATTGGTTCAGATTTCTACCATAATTTCTGATACAGATTTAACAAATCTGTGGTCTGTAAAACTCTTAAAAACTTAAGCAATGATACTGCTCTAGTTTTTAAAGTTTTACAGACCACAGATTTGTTAAATCTGCAGTGATAGGAGGCGTGCCATGTAGTGCATGGTGAGCGGGACTACTATGGAGGCCTCGCTCCCAGCATAATGCGGTCACTGCCCCTCAATTTTAATTGCAATCAACACACAGTCAGTGTGCCCTTGGGGCCCTGGGCCCTTCACTCTGGCCACCCTGGATGGCTGGGACCTGGCGGGGTTGGTGGCTGCCGGTCTTGGCACGTTTCTGTGTACTTGCCTGGGTTTCCTCAGGGTTTTCTCCAACAGTCCAAAGACATGGACATTAGACTAATTGCCTGTTACAAGTTGCCCCTGGTATGTAGACAGTACAGTGGTATGTAAGATAGTATGTAGACTGTACGATGGTATGTAGACTGTATGATGGTATGAATGAAGGTATGTAGACTGTACAATGGTATGTAAGAAGGTATGTAGACTGTATGATGGTATGTAAGAAGGTATGTAGACTGTATGATGGTATGTAAGAAGGTATGTAGACTGTATGATGGTATGTATGAAGGTATGTAGACTGTACGATGGTATATACGAAGGTGTGTAGACTGTACGATAGTATGTACGAAGGTATGTAGACTGTACGATAGTATGTACAAAGGTATGTAGACTGTACTATAATAAGACTGGCCCAAAATCAGACAGTATAGGAAAACAAGCGATGCCCCTATTGAGTATAATAAACTAGTAGAATGGTTTAACTTTTACATAATGAATTATGATTTGCTCTCTGAGTTGTAAAGAATTTAAACCCAGCCTGGAACGGACTTGAGAATTCAGGTCAAGTGTAAAAATGTCCAACAGATCTATTTGAACTTTGATGGAATACGACTTTAAGAGTAAAGCTGAACATGTCTGTTCTGTATCCTGTCATCTGAAGTCTTGTTAATCCTCCTGAGCACTGATTTATAGTGGCACTTCTCATAGAGGTCTCTCTCTCCACTTGTTGGCAGCTACCTTCCTATTCGATAACGTGACATTTCAGTTCAGAACTGCTTCGGCCTCAAGATTAGGGACGATCTTTATTTTTGTTCCTCGGGCAGCCCCTTTTTTTCTGCCTCATTGAAATTCAAATGAATATTACAATGAATTGTGTTCATTAACTCTGAGCCACATCATGATGAGTTTTATTCAGTTGCTGCCCTCTTTGTCCTGGAGCCATTAACAATATCGACATTTGTGGCAAACAAGTCTTAGTGCCTCGGGGACTTCTCTGGGTGATATCAAGGAAACTCCCACTGCGCTTTCAGAGTAAAATCCTTTCTGTATGATTTATAATTTTTTTTATGTGCTCATAGACACTGGGAGGTGGACACTAAGGGTGCTTGTAATCACTAAAACTCAGACATTTAAAAAAATATATATTAATCACACTTAAAAGAGTAAATTGAATTAAATTTGCGATTCAAACAATTAGGTAGAAGATAGCCTTGAAATGGCTTTTAAGTCATATACACTTTAAGATGTTGTCACTGAACACTTAATTCAGAGTGCTAAACCGCCACAGCTAACCGGCCCTTTTGGCAGCAAATGACCGGTGAAAGACTAAATTGAGGTATTATTGCAAAAATGGGTACATCATTGCAAAAATTACGACAGTACTTTTAGGAAATAGCATTCCCCTGCTGCGTGTGAATCCCAAAGGTTTTATTTGATATGATAGCTTCGAGCTGTGCTATATAAGCTGTTATTTTCCAAGTCTTGTACTGTACGTGCTGTATAGGCAGTATGTATGTTTATTGCAAACCTTGATTTCGCAACCAGCGATGTTTAGATTATGGAGGGAATAAAAATATATTATACATATTATAAGGCAAAAAGGATCACAGTGCTTATCCAGGAGTTCAGGATTGTTACAGTAGTGGAAACTGAGCTCTACAAAAAAAGTTTTTATGCTTATAAATAATATAAACTGATATTTAATTGTGTGGGTGGAAAGTTCAGAAATGTGCTGTATTACACTGTATATGGGGCCTAATATGTTCATATAATATTAATAATAATAATAATAATAATAATAATAATAACAATAATAATAATAATAATAATAATAATAATAATAATAATAACAATAATAATAATAATTATTAATTTTATTATTATTATTATTTATTTATTTATATCAGCTTCATATTATCTATTTAATACATAGCAAATTAAATATATATGAGAAATATTACAACTATTATTGTAACTAGCTAGCATGATGATTTGTTAGTGAGAGTGTATGCTAAATAATTTAGCTGCTAGCATTTCCTACATAAACACTGATTTAAAAAACAGACTCTAGTTCAGCTAATAAAATGTTAAAATAACCTACAAGACCTCAAGACAAGTTTAAAGTGCCCAAGTTTCTATTCAGTGTCGTTTTATTTTCAGAAAATACTTTCAACAAGCGCAAAAGACTGAATTCTTTATAGTGCTTGCTAAAACTATGTGTGCTAACATGGGGAGGGTGTTTTTTTCCCATTAGTGTTGCTGAAGAATACAGGTCAAAGAGCGAGCGGTCGGAAGGACAGTTGTGCCTCGAAGATAATGAACAACATTTTTCATGTTGAGCTCTATGCTCTGACAGCAGCTTCAGTAGCTCTCCTTAGAACAAAAAAAGAAAAAAAATCTGCACTTAAACACATCATCGCTATCACAACACCAGGAGAACCATGCTGGAAATCATGAGTATGGTGCGTGACAAATGGCGTGTGTCGCCTCAAATGTCAGACATGCGTCATCCGCTGCGGAGTGTCAGCGCCAAGCGCAGGCCAAATTGCTGTGACAGTTTTGGAGTTGTCTGCATTTTTTCCGCAGCTTCTAATTGGCCACATGTAAATGTGCGTCCTTGCTCCGCTTCACTGGCATGTTGTGCAGAGTGCATAGAGTTGTGTCTCTATTTCTTTAAGCTGTCTACTTCAATGCTATTTTTTCTCTAACAAGTGCATGTGTTTTGTCACTTTTGCTTAAATGGTGTCCTTAAAGAGACTCCAACAATGTCAACATCAAAAGTGCGCAGCTGAAACTATTTGCTCGGTGTGTTTTAAATCATTTTTTTCCTTCTGGGGAAGCGGAAAATATTACTGTCAGAACAAGTTAAGGATTTTTATTTTTTTTGAAAAGGTTAGCATTTCTAAAATACATTTTCTAGGAGAGAGCGTGAAGATGCTTTTAAACTCTGAAATGCCATTTACGGATCAAAGACATACATTTTGATCTAGCAGTACTGTCAAGCATGGAATAAAGCAAAATGGGATGTGAGACTATCGCAAAATAATCCACAACAGGGTCGAGAGATGCAGCCGGACCCGAAAGTGATCTTCTTTTCAATATACCGCAGCAGTTTGACAAATGTATTAATTTGTATTAATTTAAGAATGACAAGTCGTACTTTTCATGTATAAATAATTACATTTAATTTATGTATGCACTCATCACTCTCACTCGTTTGCCGATCCACCAAACCCTACAGCCGTAGCTGTAGCCGATCTGTTCGAAGGCAGGGTACACCCTGAACAGCTTGCCAGACCACCGCAGGGCCAACACACACAACCATTCACATTCACACTAGGGACAATTTGAAACAGCCAAATATTTTATACTGTCAGACTGAGTATTAGCAGTAGAGCCACACTTGGTACATCATGTGTCACAGCCTATTGGATTGGTGTCGTGTTAAATGAGGAAATGTAATTCGTAATAATATCATGTTTATCATAAGCTTTATTGATTTGTATTCCTTTGGTTTTGAACTTTTTGCAGCCAGAGACCCCTAAAAGAAACAAAAGGAGGCATATGGCTGTTATGGCAGTAAGGGGTCCCAGTGGATCTAAACTGCCCACACCTTTCAGTTTTTCCACCGACCTGGCTGCATGTTTTCTCTTTTATCCTTCTTAGCAAGCCTCTTTTACTGCTTTTATACAGAACGTTTCTCTGTGATGTTGTGCTCTGTTCGTCTGCTTTCGCTCCTTTCATGATTCCGTGCCGTCCTTTCTCCTGTCTAATCATTTCTGCTCTGTTATGTGGGTTTGTAGAAAATTTGTCATGAGGCATTCAATTGTGCACGTATTGTACACCCGGGAAGGCCACAGGGAGAGTATGTCAGCAAGCGCCGTAGTTAGTCATAAAACATGCAGGGATCGATGGGCTATACATAATTATATCTCTGCGATGTTCTGTGATAGGGGATTATTACTTACCTTTATAACTGCCATGTGATGCACGGTCATGTGAAGGTAAGCATTGTCACTTTACAGAAAGAAGGTTTTGGGTTCAAACTTTTTGAGTGCGAATCACGACTCAGGCTTGGTGAAGGCATGGTACACCCTGAACAGCTCACCAGACCATCGCAGGGCAAGCGCACACAACCAGTTAGATCCACGCTCACACCTAGAGGCAATTTGGCCTTCTGTGCTTTAATTTGGACGGTGGGAGGAAACCGGAGTACCAGGAGGAAACCCACGCCCATGGGTGAAACTGTGGATGTCAAATTGGCTTTTGACTAGGACGCATGTTTATTCCCAGTAAGAGATGTTCGTATAAATATATCTACACGATTGTTGTGTTAGAAAAAGTGCAGCAGTAGAGAATGTTTTTTTCTCATGTTAAATAGAAAAAAGAATGTGAAGAAGGAAAAAAGTTGTATTGCAGATACTCCCCAACAAGAGCTTTCTGAAATGGCCTGTGGGAAACTGTGCAGTGTTGTCAGCAACGGCTGGCTTCTCAGAGGTTGCGCAAATGTTTGATGGAAATAGACACAGTCGACACAACAGTCAAAGCTGGTGCAGTTCAAATCCGACAAACAGAGCCTTTGTTCTTGAGACATTTTTTATAACAGCTTGCTGAGTATTTAGACTTAGACATAACACTGGCCCAATAAATTTTCACTTAAGCATTGTGCTTAATAATAAGGGCCAGGAGAAGTAAACTCATTATACCCAACCCAGAGCGGTACAGAAAACCCGCAGAAGAAAAACGCTCTCTTGAATTTCTCCCTATGGCTCTAACAAAACCCAAACATTACCTTTCCTCTTAATGCATTACAATTAAAAACTGTTCTACGATTGCTTTTTTATTCAAATAGCATTTATGAGAGTGCACAATCTGAATAAAGAACGAATTTGATTTTACTTGAAGTATAATTTCAGTTAGCCCATTGTGGAACAGGGTGGGGTTATATTTTGGTAGCCAGATGGGAAATGTTAAAAGCTAAATTTGCAAGCCCTGGTATGATTTGTGTGTGACCTATTAAATGATAAAATCGAGTGGTACATCAACAAGGTGCGCTTTTATTACCCTGGAATTCGCAAGTTTAAATTCAGGTTGACGCACGCAGCTATCCGTAGCCGGGAGCGAATTGCCCGCGCTTTCACGGAAGAAAGGTAAGGCATATCCTCACCTCGCTGTCACTCAAAGTGGTCACCAGCCAATCACAGGCATCTCTGAGGTCATGCATACCAAGGGGCGAATATCGCTTGTTCTCTGAGTGTGTCAGACTATCTCTGAATATGCATGCGCAAGCAGTTCGTAATGATGCGGCTAGCAGCATCACATGTTACGGAGGGGGCACATACTTGCTAGGCCCCATGCTAGTAGATGGTGGTCACATGATAGGGAGGCAATAATTGACAGGTGAGGATTGGCAATGGCTAAATTAGGGGAGAACAATCAGAGGGGGTAAATATAAAATCCTAAAATACAAATTGTGTTTATCGCTGTGCCTGAGCTACTGATTTGTTTATCAGTGCAAATAAATCAATTTCTGCACATTACCCACGATTGAGGTTTCTGATTCCCGTCGTCTGTTCAGGATGATGTTTTTTTATGCTTTAAGTGTCCTGGTTTGTTGATGGATCTTCTTGATTAGAGTTCACTCTGTATGTCGTGTACACTACAGCTCACTCGCTCTTGTTTGAATTCAGCATGGAGTGTACTTTCTATTCAGCCTGCCATGCCTGATTGATTGGCTTTTGTCTCACTGATTAGGCCGAGCTCTTGTCCCCACTTACCAGAATAAATACAACACAGGATAGAAAACGTGTGTGTGTGTGTGTGGGGGGGTGGCAAAGACAAACCCTTGGTTTCAAAAAACTAAACTTTTATTACAATCAGGGACTGGATGCGGAAGTGTGGCCTTTTCTGAAATCAGAGCTTCATGACCAATACAGAAAGGTTTAATTTCTTTGATTCAGGGCTAATCAGTTTGGCATAAGAACACTGAAAATATCTTGAGTAAACTCGCATGTTTACACAATCAACTGTGTGTATTTGTAGTGAAATACCTTTGTACTGTTATCAGTAAAACCTGCAGAGATCTACACAATGCTTTTCGGTCATTATTCAGTAGAATAAACACAATTGTACTAATAATAAACCATATAATTACAAAGTAATACACTCTTTCACTCATACCGCCGAACTGCTCAATCCTATTAGGGTCGAGCCTATCTCAGCCGACACCGTATGAAGGCAGGACACACCCTGAACAGCTCCCAGACCATTGCAGGGCCAACACACGCAACCATTCACACTCACAGCTTGGGGCAATTTGAAACAGATAATTAACCTAATGTGCAAACCCGAAGGAAACCAATGCACCACACACGCACACCTAGGGGCAATTTGGGACAGCTAATTACCCTAATGTTCCAGGACCTTCTTCCCGTGAGGTGGACGTGCTAACAATTACTCCACGGTGCTGCCCCACACATTTCCATTCTAATTCATTTAAAAGGTGTGTCCAAGGGCTACCGAGTGGCACATCGACAAGATGCGCGACTATCAACCCAGAGATCGCAAGTTCGAATCCGGGTTGATGCCACAGCCATCCGTGACCGGGAGTCCATGG
>JAQMYF010000017.1:4887503-4900931 GCA_030014195.1 Neosilurus mollespiculum
GCTCATTCGTACGAGGGGGCGGATAGCGCTTTCCCTCCGAGTGTGTTAGGCCGCCCCCAAATACGCATGCGCAGCAACCCCTGGTTGGTGGTGTTCGTGTGATAGGGAAGGCTAAATTAGGGAAAAAATGGGAAAAAAAAAAGGTGTGTCCAAACTGTTGACTGGTACTGGTACTGGTACTGTAAGGTAAATGAGGTCCCATAAATATAAGATTAAGGCTGTAATATCAGCATTAGAAACACAGGATGAACAGATCTTGGGGGGAAAAAAGTTGGGGGTTTTTTCGGAGTAAATAATTTGTCCTGATTATTTGCATTATTGTAAGTAAAAGCTGTCACAGCTGCTGTTCCCAGCCATACTGTTGCATCTAATTGCTCGAGTATTATCTGATAAAGCTGTCACATTGTGTGAACATGTCACACAAAAGCCGGATGAACAGAGCCTCATGAGCCGAATTAGTGATAATGGGGACGTCCTGTCTTCAACCAGAACACTCACTGCCAGTCTATTCGAAAGAACTACAAATCTCTTCACCCTTTGCCTTCCATCTCACTTAAGTATCACAGTGATTTAGGTTCTTTGTGGATTCTGGCAGCGAGTCTGCGTGTCTGGGAAAAGTAGTGTCTGTCAGTTCAGCTCTTACAACATCAACACTAACACTGTATAAACGTTATATAAAGACTTGATTTCATTTCTAATAAGTTGTAGAATATTATAAATAAGCTTTAGTTTTCCATATTTCAGGTCGAACTACACTGGTGGTAATTTGTGTAAATTGTGTAATGTAGTGAGAGGGATAAATAATATTCATTAAATTATAATAAAAACCATCATTCTCTGAAATCAGTATTAAGTTGTTTTCTTTTTCTTTTTTTGAGCGATTTATATATTTATTTTTTTGTATAATTTCCCCCTTTTTTCAGTGAGGCTGTAATGACAAGATGAAAAGCAACTTTGACATGACACTTTAAAAATGTATTAATTTAAATTAGACTGTGATGCATCCATCCATCCATCCATCCATTTGCCGAACCACTTAATCCTACTCGGGTCGCGGGGAGACTGGACACTCTCTCAGTCGACTCTGGGCGAAGGTGGGACAGCTCACCAGTCCTACGCAGAACCAACACACACACACACACACACACACACACACACACACACACAACCATTCACAGTCACACTTACACCTGGGGGCAATTTGGAACAGCCAGTTAGCCTAATGTGGCTGTCTTTGGACTGTGGGAGGAAATACAATACAATAATACCAAGAAATAATGTGTGTTAATTTACATAAAACTTTATTTGACTGACCAAATTTAAACACAGTTAGAATTTCATGCTTGCAACCCACTCAACAAAAGATGGGACAGAGGCACGTCACCCATTGGGTTACATTGTCTTTCCTATTAATTATACTTTTTATTAACTACTTATAATCCAAACGTGAGGTTTATACACATAAATTTCAGCCTGAGGACTTTAGTACAGCGAAAAAGACCAAGGGCTCAGATTTCTCTGTACAAACCGAGTAAATGTGTTTGATAAATAGTCTATTATATGGTATTTTATAATGACGGCCTTTTTAATTCACTTCAGGGGCTGTTGCAAATTTCATTTTGGATGATTTGCTATCTTCAAACTTCACACTCTTGAACAAGGCATCTTCATCAGTGTTTGTGACGGCTTTGTTAGCTTTTGGCTTGCTACCCTTCCAGTAATTAGCAAGTGCTTTCCAATGAGCAGCGAGTACTTTACTGAAATCTGTAAACCCTTTATTGCTTGTAGTGGATATAAGGAAGCACTTGATGCTTCTCTGGAAGCTAGCAAAGATCATAGCACACAGTGCAGCTTGATAATACGCCCCAGTCTGAAAATGCGATTTACTGTCTGCACGTCAACCAATCAGATTGTTTGTACTGTCATTCCCGTATAATGAATTCCATTCATTTTCTGAACCGCTTAATCCTAATTAGGATGTGGGGGGGAGGCTGGCACCCATCTCAGATGACTCTGGGCGAGGGCAGAGATATGATTAAGTTATTTATTTAATTAATTATTGGATTATTTGCATTAGAAGGCTTAATAAAAATAAATTCAATCTATCTATCTATCCATCCATCCATCCACCTCTCTATAGATATCATCCAATACATTCCTTTTTTTTTTTTTTTGGTGACTACTTAGAATATAGAAATGCTTTATTAGCCCTGCACAACACGCCTCCTGACACACTACAATTCTCATACCTCTCCCAGTTACCTGAGTTCTGATCACATGTCCATGCACCTGTTTATCATCATCACTAATCACCAGCACTATAAAACTCCCTTATTGCGAATTATTGTTCTGCGACTGTGTTCTAAGAAGTATGGAGCCTTATTTTCCTCTGCATCTGATCGAAGGTATCGACCACTTTCTGTTCGTTGTTGTTGAGATTTTTGCCTGGGCCTCTGATGTACCTGTTTGCTGTTGCGGTACTGTATTTCTATTCCGACTATCATTTTATATTCTGTTTATTCATGAACTTGGCCTTGGTCTGGATTACGAATTCTGGATACTGTGGACTCTTATAAAAAAAAGAGTTTTACCTGTGATTGCATCCCATCGTTTCCATGGCTGGTACATCTGTGACCTTAATGTTATTTGATTTTCCTTTCTTTCCGCTCTACACCTTTAAACACGTCTGAAGGTGGTCTAATGCACCTCACAAGGGCAAACAAAATTTTCCCTAATAAAGGTTTTCATCACATCATGAATGGTGTAAGTGTCAATATTTCACAGCCTTTTTTTTTTTTTTTTTTTTAGTCTGGGTTTGTTTCTGTTGAATCTGTTAAGGAAACAGATGGTAAAACATCAGCCATCTTTTAAGCCGTCTGCTTTATGAAATGATTAGTAAGGCAGCGTGGAGAGGTGCCAAAGGAACTGGAGAGAACGTGCAGGAGTCAGGTGTGAGGTGTGTGTGGGGGTGGGAGGTGGGCTGGGGGTGGGGGTGGAATGGAAACTGCTCTGCAATTACCGTGAAAAAAAAAACAAAGCCATCTCCTAAGGTGTCTTCTGTGTCATCGAGTGCTGCAAACCTCGGCAAAACACTACAGAGTATAGCGCACAAGAGCGGGGGGGGGGCATCGTAAAGTGGAAAATTTACACCAAAAGACAACACGTGCCCACCAAGGCTTCATGACGAGTGGGAAAATGTCTTAATTAGCCATATCCTTCTTAATAACGGTGCCCATGTGAGGCGTGCCAGCGGTGTTCCATGTCAGCGGAGCCATGTTTATGATGATGGATGATGCAGAGAGTGTGTGCGGGATGCACTCGCTTGCCAGATGTACACTAGCATGTGGCACGTGGTTTGAGAGAGACAACAGGAGATGAGTCCCATGGGGGTGGTCACCAGGTGGTCAATGCTGAACCTCCGACAGCTGGTACTGATTAACTCTGTTCTGCTCACTAGCTGGTAATAGATGTCCCATTGACCTAGACCATCTCCTTTTATTTTACAGTGTACAGTTGTAAAATGTGCTGCACACCATAGAGATTTGAGGGCAGAAGTCTCAAACCATTAATTAAAATAATGAAGCCAACAATGACACATTCATATATCTAGTGTGTTTGGTGAGGATATTTTTCACTAGTTTAGTCCATTTTTACATCACATGAAGTCCTGTGTGGTGAAATGAGGAAAATGTTAACAGTTTTATTTTTGATACTGTTATTTTTCTATTATTACCTGTTTTTTTTCTAGCATGCACATAGCTATCCAGCAACCTGATCGAGTCAGGACATTTATGGACTGAGAATAGCACACATATCTACCTTGGTTTTGGACATTGTTAGGGAGACTGCATTGCATGTGTTAAACTAGCTTCTTACCTGATGCAGTTTTGGTGCAGACAGCAAGATTAGAAATTTGTGTTTTTTTAATTACTATAATTATTATAATTATAATAATAATAATAATTATTATTATTATAATCATCATCATCATTATTATTGTTGTTGTTAATTGTAGTTATATAGTAATAATAGTGTTATTATTGATAGTAATATACTAATACTATATTAATATATAATTAAAATATACACTATTAATAATACATAATAACAGTAATTATAATGATAATTATAATGGGCTCAGTGGTAGGGTGCTGGCTTACTGATCCGAAGGTTGGGGGGTACAAGCCCTCCTATCACCAGGTTTACACTACTGTCCCCCCCAGTGCAGCTAACTGGGTTGTCAAAGGCCAGCCATGTCTCTTACTGTTTGTAGTGAGAGGCATGTAAAAGAACCATTGCTGACTTTCTTAAAGAGTAGGCCATTGGATTGCCATCAGTGTGTTTCTGCCCTGCGATGGCTTGTCAAGTTGTCCAGGGTGTACTCTGCCGACGCCCAGAGTCGTCTGAGATGGGCGCCAGCCTCCCTGCGACCCTAATTAGAATTAAGTGCAGGGCTTCAGAAAATGAATAAATTAATGGTAGTAGTGGTTAGCAGGTCCATGTGTTTTTTCCCAGCTTGAATGAGGTTGCTAGTAAAATAAAGAAAAGAAACAAATACCTCCCCCACACACACCCCCACAAAAAAGAAAGAAAAGAAAAGAAGAAAATGAAGAACAAGGATTAACAAACAAAAATTCAACTGCTTCGAAATTTTCAAAGGGACGGCCAAACCTCACAATATGAGGTTGTGCACGGGTTGAACTAAGCAGACGAAGGTGAAAAAGGGTCAACAAAGGGGTGATTTACTGCAGGTCTAGAACAAATTTATATCTGGATAAAGGAAATGTTTGGACCAAACTGGCTTGCAATTTTGTTGTAGCTCCTTTAATGGTGGTGGATTTGGATATGACACTACATAAAAAAATTAGTAAATAAAGATAGACTTCATAAGAAAAGTCTATCAAGGAACGTCCAACAAATACCCAAGTGGTCAGCAACCCCTCAGACAGACTTTAAATAATGTTGACATATAATGGTGGTCAAAAACTGTGTGTGTGTGTGTGTGTGTGTGTGTGTGTGTGTGTGTGTATGTGTGCGAGTAAGTGAGTGAGGGAGGGACGGACTGACGGAGGGACGGACCTGAAATTAAGAATGATCGAGTGTGGTCAATACAAATAAAATAAAATTTTAAAAAATGTACAAAAAAAAAAAAAATCAATATTTATTAAGTAAGAGATAATGCAGATCATTATCTCAAAATACACACTAAGAGGGCTTACTGTACAATATTACTAAACAAATCAATAATTTGACCGAAAAAAAATACAGATTACAAAATATTTTACGGATTTAAAAATTACCTTATCGTATCATATTATATTATAGTATTATAAAATAATAGTATGTTCTATAAAAAGACATTACCTAGGGTATATTAGCATGGATACAAAGATAAACTCTGACTGAGTTCCTTGCCAGTTTTGCATATGATTATTATTATTATTATTATTATTATTATTATCTTCATTGCCTCTGCCAAGGAGGTTATATTTTCACCGGCGTTGGGTAGTTTGTTAGCAACATTACTCAAAAACTGATAAACAGATTTTGATGAAAATTCCAGGATGAGTCAGAAATCACACAAAGAACAATTAATACAATTTTGGCAGTGATCCAGATTATTGTCTGGATGCAGGGAATTTTTAAAGATTTTTTTTTGGCACGGACGAGTTACTGTGTCTGGACCATACCAAAGCTTAACTTCCAGGCTTGCATTCGATGGTGTAATCTCATTCCTTTACCTTTCTCTACAACTTTTAGGCCAATTATCACAAAAATAATCCAGTTATTAATACTTCCTCATCCGAGCTCAAGGCCTCTTATTCAAGGCAGGCCCTATACACAATGCAGTCATATAAATGGCTGCGTGTTTGCATTGTAGGACTCCAATAATAAACAAATGTTGCATTTATTAAAAAAAATATTGCATTTCTTTCAACACCATATGGGGATACTGAACGGCCTTGGCGGAGGTCTGCGCTCTCCGAGTGCTTTTCTAGTTATTATTTGTATTTATTTTTGCATAGATAAACTACATTTGTTACCCAATAACAAAGGGATATGCAAACTTTTGCAAAGGAAATCTATATACACATTTCAGTCATCCTGTTTGCTAGTCTGAAACTTGCACAGAAAAGTTATGAAGGATAATATACATTTATATGAGGGATGCTAAAGGATGTCATATGAATGGTGAAAATAGAGTTTTCAAAAGATTAGGACTACTCTCCTCACATAATTAAAATATGGAGAAAAAAGACTAAAAGTCACCTACCTATAACAGTATTGGTACTCAAGGGCAGTTTTATTTGAAGACCTAGCAAGTGGGGCCTCAGAACGCATCAGCATTAGCTACACTATTTCCAATGGCAGCAGGTAGAGCTTCAGTGGGAATAAAACTTGACATTTTCCTCCTTCTGGCTCCAAAGTACCACATTGAACCAAGAACCTGGCCTTGTCACGTTTAATTTGCAACCTATCTGTATTTTTGCGGTAGGGCGGCAAGTCGCTCATTATGGCTCTAATTAACCCTCATATTCTGGTCACTAAATGGAAATAGAGGTGTCACTGACTTGAGTTGAAGCCTAAACATTATCTCTATAGGTTCAAAATTGTTGAATTTATTTTTAATAATATAATAGAACCTGAAGCAAGAATTTGAGACTAAGTATGAGTTAAGTATTGTAGCTGATGTTGTCAGTGGCAAACATTAAGCTTCATAAAAAAACAACAACTTTATTTTATGATGCTAAATAACCAAATTAATATTTGGTTTAAACATGGACACAGATACAGATATGTGCAGCAGTAAAACATATACAGATAGTCATTGTTCGATGTCCCATTTATGGGTACACTCGGAGGCCTTTCTTCACGTATGTCTGTCTGTCATGATGTCCTGTTAGGATTCAAAGTCAAAAGGGACAAATATATATAACCACCCTTTGATATCCCACCAGCAGAGCTTACACATTGCTTCTAGTTGTGATTTGTTTATAATATAGGAAACACATACACAAATTATAGAGCAGGAATTGGAAGCACTTGTATAAGCACATAATCACTAGATGAAGTAAGCTAAAAATAAATAAATAAATAAAAATTTTCAGGAAGCTGTGACCATATAAGGGAAATTGAGGGGGAAACCATCAAAGACTGGGACGCAGTATACTGTATGATGGGCCAACAAGGACAGAAACTGGTGCAGATGTGACATTTACATATTTAGTAGAAATTTTAAATGTGCCTTCCAGCATGAAGTGAAACATTCACCAGAGGAACTGCAGCACCAAAAGACTGTAAAAGCAAGTGGACTGTGACTGCAGCAACACGTGGCTAATTCTGCTGAAATGTTGCATCGATTTCTTAATATAGTATTTCTGATTGCCTTCTTTCTCCTGCAAGCTAGTTAATGATCTGTTTGTATGTTTAATCTTATCTCTTTCTGTTGCAGATTAGCATTTTGGAACGACAAATATTCGACTTTCTTGGTTACCAGTGGGCGCCGATCCTTACCAACTTCATCCACATCATTACAGTGATTCTGGGCCTGTTTGGGACCGTGCAGTTCAGGCCACGATATGTCACTGGGGTGAGTTTTGACCATTATAGAGGCATTCATGTTCTTACTAATCCAAAAACAGTGGTTACTACCAAGAACTCTTACAATTTTGCCTGTTTGGAAGAAATACAGATAATAAAAAATGTCCAAAACATTTATTCAGCACACTTAAAAGCCCAAACATTTTATTCCTTATTATTATTATCTTAATAGGAAGGTTAAAGCTGATCACTGATGCTGTAAATACTAAATTCCATGAGAGAATTTGAGGGATTTAGGGGATTTTCAGTGTTATGTGTGTGCCAAGTTAATTCTAGTGAACTTTCTTATAATCTTCTTAATTTTTTTTTGGAGTAAAGCAGTTACTGTTAAACTCAGCACAGCTACTGTTAAGTACTCTAATAAATTATCTTACTAATCTAGGAATGTAATCTGTTATAATTAATGCTACATTGATTTGGTCTGGAAAAAAACAAAAAATTATCTATCCCAGAAGTACTGGGTGCAAGGCTGAAATGAGTATTGATTAAGGTCAATAAAGAGCTTTAAATTATGTATTTTTTACCCTTTCATACATAATGTTTACATTAATGAACAGTCAATTCAGGAAAAGTAAATTTTAGGAAAATATGACATATAATCCATTTCTGAATCATGTGAGCGCATTACTGTAAATTAGTGACATTCTGTTTATTTACTTTCTACATGGGTGCAATACCGGTGTAGTGGTGAGCATCCGCCTAACAGCAAAAAAAGGTCCTGGGCTCGAGTCCCGGGCTTCAGGTGTTTCTGTATAGAGAAACTTTCTATATGGAGTAAAATATTTTAAGAAGTGTCAAAAATGCATCGTATTATTAATATATTAATTTATTGTTTTACTTGTTTATTTGTTTACACGGTTTGCCTTTTTTCCCCCTTGTGAACAGTCCTTTTTAATTTTTAATGTTTAAACACAAAATCAAATTCATATAATACACAAAGTAAAGTATGAAGAGAACATCTGAAGCCTGTGGATATGTGTATGAATAATTTATGCATGAAAGGATTAAATAAGTGTCATTTGGTGTTAAATATAATTCACTTATCTATTGAACAGCTTAATCCTATTCAGGTCTCCGGAAGCTAGAGCCTATCTCAGCTGGCACTGGGCAAAAGTGGGATACACCCAGACCATCACAGGGCCAACACACACACAACCATTCACACTCACAATCATACCCACGGTACACACCTACCTCTCACCACAGCGAGAACATGCAAACTCCACACAGAAACGAGCCCAGGACTCGAACCCAGGACCCTCTTGCTGTGAGTCAGACATGCTAACCTCTATGCCACCGTGCCACCCGAATATCAATAATATCTGAAACTTAGTCAAAACAAATTAAATCTTTTTGAAGCCTATGCTCTTAGAAACCGAAGTTCTTCAACGGTTCATTAAGGGTTCATTGGATAAATAAAGCATCCTTAAAGCATCCTACTTGAACCTCTTGTAGACGTCGGAGAATCCTTCAGAGAAAAGCTTAATTATTTTTAAAAGTATATTATTAATATTAAACTCAAAACTTGCTTTGCCTTTTTGGAAATAATAATAAAAAAAGCTGTAGCATGTCCCATAGATCTATGTTGAGCTATGAATTTGCTAACATGGTGACTGTATCTGATGGAACATCGCTGAGGTCCGTCATTCGTTTTCAGCAGAACGTGAAGTCCTGACAGTGTGTGGTGTGTTATGTCTGGTTGAAATTAAGCCCCTTGTTATGACAGCATGTCAGTAAAATGAGGTATAACGGTCATTTTTTTAGCCGGTGTACCACCGTGAGATATCGATATTCTGAAGGACAAGGTTATCACACTCAGACTCTGTCAGCTTCCAGATATAAAGCCGATTTCTTTTTCTGCCCCCAGCCTGAGTTCAGAAGCAGTGGCTACATTTTTTCTATCTAAAATCCTGACTCGGGGCTGCGATCATAAACTAGTGTGAAGGTATTTTGTGATAAGGAAATCTGAATTAGCTTTACTGTTATTGGGTTTGGGAATCAATGTCACATCAATCTTTATCAGATATCTCAGAAACCCATGCTCCTCTCATTTTTTTCTCCACACAGGAAACAGTAAAAGGTTGTGCATTTGGATTTGTGCAACAATTATCACTGTAAGCCTGAAAGTAATAATAAATAATTCAGATATGTAGATTTTTGGTATCATTTAAGTAGCCGTTTTAATTACACGAAGGTCTTTGTTTCCAAACAATATGGTGGTTTTCCTGCAAGTAATTCTTATGACATCTGCATATACCCTATAAGTAAGGAATAATTCTTCAGTGGCACGGCGGTGTAGTGGTCCCTGTGCATGTGTGGTTTTCCTCCAGGTACTCTGGTTTTCTCCCACAGTCCAAAGACATGCACATTAGGCTAATTGGATGTCCCAAATTGACCTTAGGTGTGTGTGTGTGTGTGTGTGTGTGTGTTTGGCCCTGTGATGGTCCGGCGAGCTGTTCAGGGTGTACCACGTTTTTGCCCAGTGATGGCTGAAATAGGTTTAGATCCCCCGCGACCGTAGTAGGATTAAGCAGTTTGGCAATGACTGAGTGAGTGAATGAGTAATTATCCTTCTTGTTAGTATATAATACCTATGTACATAATGCTTGTCTCAAAACGATGGACATTCAGAGTTTGTCAAGGTCAAATCTCATTTTAGTGTCCTTTCTTGTGTAGTAAATACTGAAAAAATAGCCGTTCTATAGAACGTCGTAACCCCTCAGCCAGGATGCCTCAAGCAAGCCACCCTACGCACAGGTTTAGGTCTTAGGGAGTGCCTATGCAAAATTTCAGTAAGCTATCAGACATATGAGCCAACGACAACACTAACAATTATTTTCCTGAGGCTCTGTTGATGTTGCTGACTTCACTAGATGGCTACCTGTGTAACATCATTTTTCATGATCTGGCTATTGACAGTGTGACGCAAAATATTGATTTTATTAGAGTTCATTGATCTAGACCTGATTTTATTGTCTCCCTTAATGATGCAGACCACACCAGCAGTCTGTTATACTTAATAGAAACAACAAACCGCTGAATCCTGCGATTGACCAATCAGAATCGAGTATTCCAATGAGTTGTGTAATAATGTAGCCTCGCTCATTTGCCGAACCACTTAATCCTGCTATGGTCATGGGGAGGCTGGAGACTATCTCAGCCGACACTGTTCAAAGGCGGGGTACACCCTGAACAGCTCATTAGAGCCTCGCAGGGCCACACATGCACACACAGCCATTGACATCCACACCTAGGGGCAGTCTGGAACAGCTAGTTAGCTTGCTGTGCATGTCTTTAGACTGTGGGAGGAAACTGGAGTACCCAGAGGAAGCCCACGCAAGCACAGGGAGAGCATGCACAGAAACGCCCGAGCCTGGGACAGGGACCCATGATCTTCTTGCGGTGAAGCAAAAGTGCTAACCACTACGCCACTGTGCCTATGAGCGACTTTAATTACCAAATACATTCAATACCTGGATAGTACAATTTTTCTAGTTTGAATGTTTCCTACCATTCCACCCCAGTCCTGGTTTGAAAGGTTTAAACATGATTCTTTGTATATATTTTTTTCACTCCGAGACGAAAGTGTAAACATGAGAAGCCATTCAGAACCTCAGAACCTTCCCCATCTGACCCTCCTTTATGTGAATGTGAAATATCAAGCTGTTCTAATTGAAGTCAGTGGTTCAACTCAGCGTTTTTTTTTTTTCCCAGCTGAAGGTCTGTGGGAGGCTCTTTATTATCTGTTCCTGTATAGAAGCCACAGCTTCAGTATGTTAATTGTGTTCGGTTCGAATATGGAGACATGTCACACCCTCTAGCCTCCGTACTGTAGACCTGCAGTGCAAGGTGTAAATGAGAAAACTCTTTTCTGCACCTGAGACCTTTCCAAGGCCATCGCCGATAAAATCCCTGCTTAGTCTGGTGTATTATGGCGCTATAAAGCTACACAACATCCATCTTAGTCATGTTCTCAAGGTTTGCTGAGATTGATTTGCTGTTAGCGCACTTTGTCGACGGAAAGACGTGCAGTTCTGCTTTCTAATTCTCTTAACGTCTTTTTCTTATACTGAGCCAAACGGGCTCAATCGTTCAGAGACATGTGCACAAGGACTGTATTGGGGGGAAAAACACCTCCGAAATGTGCCAATCTGAGGAACAACACTCTCTGAGCTGTTTGAGTTAAACTAGCATTGATATTTTCTTGCGTGCCGTGTGCTAAAATGATTGCAGATTTTGGCTCAGCTCCTCACAGGTAACTCAAATTGATTTTCCATTTCCGTCTGCCTATTTTATTTTTATTTTATTCTTTTCATTTCAATCACATCAGCTATGTATGATTTGATCTAAAGAGCACACCGGGCTTAACGCTATAGCCAAAACAACTCAGAGGAAGCGCAAAAAAGATCACTCAAAGATAGGTCTGTTATTATTTTTTATAGATTTTCTGAGCATTTCTGATTCTCATTTCCTTCAGCTTATGTTTTCAACATTTTTCAACATATTTTTTCCCCAATTCTTGCTCTAGTAATGATTTTTCACACACGTTTGACTCATTGCTTCTGAATCGTATCATGCTGTTTTGAAAGCTTCAGCACGTACAGAACAGACACGTGTGCTCAACACACGCACACACACACACACACTCCTACACGGCCCCTCGGCTTTAGCAGGCAGATCTCAGCTCCGAACGGGTTCAAAGTGCTTGGATGGGAAAATTAATTGCAGATCGAGTGTCCTATGCACACTTTTGCGGACCAGTCAGTTACTTAAATTAATAAATACGACGTTTATCTGGTTTGTTTGCCTTCCAGATTTGAGCCTCATTCAGACCGGATTTAAAAACTTACACATACGGAAATGAAGTATGTAATTGTTGAAGGCCAGGCTGATACAGTCATGGCTGAATCTGTCATATGATCATTTTTATAGACTACATAGGCTCACTTTTGTTAAGATTCGGCCAATATTTTACCTTCGATAAAAGGACTTGTAGAAATAACCCCAGGCAATCCGGTACATCCTATTCGATTTGACATGGTGGTAAAAATTCTTTTTATATCCTGTACTAAAAGAGGATTTTCACTTTTTCTCTAGTATAAAGAAACTTCAGGAAGGGCTTCTCTCTTCGTCTCATATGAACAGAATCCAAGCACAGGTCTGAGTTGAACTATAAAAATGTTAAACGATAAAATATAGATAATGTTTTGAAGAACTTATCTGAGAAGCAATATTCCTGGCTAGTTTTAGGAACGGTACCGAGTTCCTAGCATACATTTAACCTGCATTCATGTTATGGTCATGTGACCTGCTGAATCTCACGTATAGAGCCACACTTAGTACACTACAATAAAGATCAGAATTATAACAGTATTAAAAAGTGTAGTCGATGCATGGAACATTTAAAGTATGCTTACATCATGAAGACACACTTATGTCTGTGATTTATAGTGCATTTGTGAGTTGATCATGATCATCATCATCACTCTGGGTCTGTACGGCATTGAAGAATTCAAAACTACTATGCTGGACAGAGTGGGACAAAGAGAATATCTTCATGGTGCCCGAGAGGGCATTGGTTTATTGGGTTTTTTTTTTCCGTATTTTTTAATAGGAGTAGTATAATCGTTACAAATGTTTGTGATAATCCACCAAATTTAGTGATCCTATGTCAGGTCCTTCCAAAGTTTTAATGATTTTTTTTTATTATTAGGCTTTATATGTATATATATATGCTTGAACACAAGTGCATAAACTAAGACTTGTGTAATGAGATTTTTATAGTTTATTTTTACACCTTTAAACCAGATATAGGTGACTGGCTGC
>JAQMYF010000017.1:4908412-4940412 GCA_030014195.1 Neosilurus mollespiculum
CCCCCCCCCCCCCCCCCCCGGAGAACACCCAGCCAGTTTATCTAGCAAATGTCAAACAAAAACACAGTCTAATGCACATAGTGCTCCGCAATTTCCTCTAGCTTAACAAGGCTTGGCTAGTTTCCAAAGGATTCCAGGAACTGGTCCAATTTTACAAAAAGGGTCACTGGGCAGTTTAAGAATTCTGATATTATTAGAGCAGTGATTTCAGAAATTTGAAGAACTCGGACTGGATCACAAAAATCCGAGTAAACGTTTGGAGAGATTATTGCAGATATACTGCATATAAGATAATTAAAGGAAATCGGTCATCTCACGAGGGAAACAAATTGTTCAAATTTATTTAATGGTTTTATTCTACTATTTAAGAGCCATGTAAAACATTGTCATCATTATTTTTGAAATTTCTTGCATATTTTGGATTTTATGAGTTGTATCTTCCAGTATACGTTGCCTTATTTAGGTAATAAACAGAGCGAAAAACTTTAGTACCTCCTGCTCTAGTACCGCCCATCTCAGCCAACTCTGGGCCAGGGCGGGTTACACCATTCTCACACCTAGGAGCGATTTGGAACAGCCAATTAGCTTACTGTGCATGTTTTTGGACCGTAGGAGGAAACCGGAGTACCTGCAGGAAACCCACATAAGCACGGGGAGAACTTGCAAAGTTCACACAGAAACGCCCAAACCCGGGACTCGAACCCGGGCCCTCTTGCTGTGAGGCGGACGTGCTAACCACTGCGCCACCTTGCTGTCCTACTTTATATTATTGTTTTATTATTTTTATAATATTATGATCATAAATACGAGCTCAATTCTTTGTCATTCATGACACTTTCAGTTGCCAAGATCTCTTTTTTTTCTGAATTCCATGATATTGGGCTCTGTGAATACGCTTTATTCACCGGGTCTTCTTTTTGTGTGCCCATCCTTAAAACTTTTAACAAGTTTATTTGCCCTTATAAGTTGCCATTTGTCATATGGATATTTTTGTGTGGGTGCAAAAAGTGATATTGCTGTTAAAGCCAGAAACCCAATCTATAAAAGTCAGTTGCTCAAGGTTTATCTTTGCCCTTTACTACGAAGGAGGCTTAAAATGCATCTCACCCACGCTCTGTCAGCACACTCCAAGTGCTCATATACAGTAAAATGGAGGGATTCTGATAAACTGTCAAGGGGATAAAAAATGTGATAAGGTGATTTCTAGTCAATTTCAGTGGGAAGTGGTGGGGAAAAGGCTGAGTCTGTCAGCTCCAGGCCTATCTGAACAAATGAGTTAGAGTCCATGCACTAGCTCAATAAGACCATCATTTCCCATCAGCACCCATCATTGCCGCTGGGGTACGGAAGGAAGAGAGAGAACAGAGATAGTAGTTTAGCTGAAAAGAAGTCTGCCAGACGTGTCTGCCTATTTCCAGATGGTCTGTGATGCATCGACGCTATTTCAGACTATTAGTCTGTTAGAAAAGGGTGCAAAAGTTCACTCACATGTAATGCTCTTATTTTATCCATTATCATCTGTTTTGTTTCTGATTTGATGGAGGAGTGGGTAGTATTGCTGCCTTACAGCTTCACAGTTCTTGATTTGATCCTGTGGATTTTTCGATGTCTATGTGGGTTCTCCCTGACCAAAAAAATCCCCAAAATACTGTACGTGATATCACCTGGACTTTAAATTGTACCCAGATGTGTATAATTTTATGGAAGCCTCCCCAAGACATCTGACCTGTTATCAGTTGCATATTAGCTCACGTTTCATCCTGGTGCACTGTTACTGCATGAATTAGATTCAATTAGCGATAATAGCGTGTTGGGTCATATTATAGACGTCCAATGCACAAACTAGAGGATAACAGGGTTTCTTTATTAAAGTGATAGTGAGTCTTCTCACTGTGGTGTAATTAGTGACTCTGTCAGACTCACAACCTTGAGTCTTACCGCCTTTAAGGGGAATCCATATATCTGATTTCCTATTATTTAAATCGATCTGACCCTGTGTTAAATAAGTAATTAAAACTTCCTGATACCAGGTTTTATTGACCTATTTCTAACCTCAGGAGACCTGTTGCCTATAGCAACTTAAAGTGCAAACTTAAAACACTGTCAACGTAACCTGGGCCAAGTGCTCTGTTCGCTCTCGCATGGAATCGACTCCGACTGAGTCTGACTTTGCTGTTTTTTTTTTTTTTTTTTTTCATTTGCTGAGTGTTGAACTTGCTGTTGCGGTTCTTGCAGGGCTCTTTAAGGCAGGTAACAGCAGGTCTTTTGAACAATTCATTGGGTTATATTTAATGTTGAAATACTTGAGCAAATTTAAAATAAAAATTCAAAAAAGCCAGAAATTCTAAACGCTGATGATTAAAAAACATGGTATAATGAATATTTGTAGTGGTTATTAGATAAATGTCATTGGCAGGGATATCATTCCTTGCTTGCACTACATGGTAGGGATGGGAATCACCAGTGATTGTGTGATACTATCACGATACCTTGGTGCAAATTCGATTTGAATTGCGATCCTCTAAGTATTACAACTTTATAAAGAACCACATTTATTTACTATAGTTTTTCCCACTTTGTTTTTTTAGTATAAAGCTCTCAACCATAGAAAAGAAAGTTGAGTCATACCTTTAAACCTTAAAAGTCTCATTTAAGAGCTGCACAACTGAACATGAGTAATTAAAAGTGACCTACTTTTGTGGAACATGATTTTATATATTTTATATTATCATGGGTGGCACGGTGGCATAGCAGCAAGAAGGTCCCGGGCTCCGTGGGGAGTTTGCATATTCTCCCCGTGCTCATGTGGGTTTCCTCCAGGTACTCTTGCCTTCTCCCACAATCCAGAAACATCCACATTAGGCTAACTGGCTGTTATAAATTGCCCCTGTGATGGTCAGGGTGTATCCCACCTTTGCCCAGTCTTGTCTGAGTTAGGCTCCAGCCTCCCCACCTCCCTAATAGGATTAAGCAGTTCAGTACAAATGAGAGTGATTGAGTGTATCATTATTTTATATATATATATATATATATGTGTGTGTGTGTGTGTGTGTGTGTGTGTGTGTGTGTGTGTGTGTGTGTGTGTGTGCGTGCGTGTGTGTTTATATATAAAACTGAATCAGTTTACAGCCCCATCTCTACTGTGTGGTCAAAACTATATGGCCACTAAATGGTTTATTCCCAAATTCTTGCCCCAAAGTTAGAAGTGCACACTTGTTAACAGTCTTTATATTTCGTAGCATTAACCTTTCCGTTCCCTCATCCTGCTCAGTGACAGTGCCACTCTGCCTTAAGTAACCTGTATGAAGACATACTATGCTAGAGTTGGTGTGGAAGAGCTTGGGTGTTCTGCACATTATCTTGACTTTAACCACACCGAACACCTTTGGAATAAAATGGGTCATCAAATGCCCTCCAAGACCAGTGCCTAATCCCACAAATGTTCTTGTTACTGGATGGACAAAATGGTCAGGTGTCCACTTAACTTTTGCCCCTACAGTGTACAGGCTGTTTTTTTTTGTCTAAAGTGAGGAACGTTTCCACTTGCTTGCATAAACATGCTGTAGAACCTGCCACACAGCTTCAAACCAATAGTCATTTTTCCACTGGACCAGTGCCACAGGGTGTAGGTACAGTATATGTCCTTGTCACTACCACTGAGACCTGTCTGTGTGATATGCCTGACGTGCAAGTATTCAGCCGACACAAAACTGCCTGCGGTGAAACATTCCCAGTTTTCATTACTGTGGTCTCTAATACAAACATCCCTGCCGAGTTCTGTAAGACTGCATGGGGCATTTTATGGTTCTGTATTTCATCCAGAAGACATGCATATTGTAGCATGTGAATCCAGCCTCATTATGATCCCTCTGCTATAAAGTCGATAACTTTTTTCTCTGATGAACTTTAAGTAGTTGTCAGATCAGGAGCTTCAGCTGATTCATCATCTGTTCATTGGCACCATGCTGCAAATGGGGCAGGGCTCTGTTAGTGCTCTGTCGAAGGTGCTTCGGCTCCAACCAATTGATCACTGTCCATCTTCAAAATCCAGTGGGCCTGGTAGAACAGTTTTCTCATCCTAATCTGCATGTCTTTGGACCATGGAGGGAAATCAGAGCAACTGGTGGAAAAAGCCGCACAGGCACCTGGAAAACATGCTAACCACTACACTATGGCACCATGTGACCATCCTAAAAAAAAACAGTGCTTCTTTTTTTAAACTAAGATGATACGGCCTTGTAAAAAAATATCTGTGAGGTTAAGACATCTAATTTCTATTTAAATAACAAGCAGAAAGCTAACTGGATCTTCTTTCCTATTCCCAACATTGAATAATCAATAATAACGTAATAAACAGATTAAGGCACTGCCAAAACGTGGAGCTCCCCATGAGATTTTTGTACACTGTCTTTCTTTTCCATTTATAATTAATATATTTTTCTGTTGATGTTTTAAAAGTTTAGGCCATGTTCTCTGGAAAAATCAGAAGTATTGCCAGATCTATTCTATAAAAGAATTTAAATTTGTTTGGATAACAACACACAGTGATTATCAACCTGGAGATCGCAGGCTTGAATTCAGGTTTATACTGCAGCCATCCGCAACCGGGAGTCCATGAGACCTAATTGGCTGAACTCTCACAGGAGGGAAGGATGGCATATGCCAATCATGGCTGTCTGTGGGCTCATTCATACAAAGGGATGTATAACGCTTTCCCTCCGAGTGTGTTCATCTGTCCCCAAACATGCATGCGTAGTGGTTTGTAAAAGTGGCAGCATTGGGTGTCACGGAGGGGGTATGTGCATGCTTACTCCCCTTCCTGGTCGGTGGTGGTCATATGCGATAGGGAGGCAATACTTGAAGGGTGGGAACTGAATACAACTAAATTAGGGAAGAAAAATTGTGTGTGTGTGTGTGTTGGGGGATTGTTCGGGGGAATCCCTAACCGAAAAAAAAAAATTAATACATTCCTGGATATCAGCAGTCATCAATGTCCAAAGAGCAAACAGCCAATCACATTACGATGTATTACAGCCAGTCAGCATCGCGATTCATATGGAAACCCGATGAATGGACAGATGTACAAGTCCAAAATCACACCAACAGCTCCTTAAGTATGTTACTACGGAAATGTCTGCATTTATGATAAAACAATGAACTAGCTAATTTAACTTTATTGCTATATGTCGAAAGCAGCCAAAGAGATATCATTTAAAATTGTACCCATGATGCACTGGGCCATTTTTGTGGTTTAAGTTGCAATGCATGTTTTTCCTGAGAGGGTCGCAAGCTCCCTGCAGAACCAGTTATCTAGGATAAACACTTATTTACACCCAAGGGTAATGTGCAAGTCTTTGGACTGTGGAAGGAAACTGGAGTACCCAGAGGAAATTACAGGGGAAAGCACAGTTAGAACTTGCAAACTCCACACAGAAACGTCCTCGCTGACCATGGGCCTTGAACCCAGGACCCTCTTGCTGTGTGGCAAGAGTGTCATTTCATAGTTTCATAGACTTATATTCAGCCTACAGCACTGGTTCCTGTCTGCGTGGAGTTTTGGTTGCTCTTCCTGTATCTGGAAGGGATTCCTCTGTGTTCTTCGGTAGATTGGTTGGACTACATTGTCCTTTCGGTGTTAGTCAGTCTGAAATTGTGTGTGTGAGAGTGTGTGAATGGTAGCCAGGTGTCGCCTGGCTGTATTTCCTGCTTCACGTGCATTGTTTCTGAGACGAACTCCAGATCTACTAGAGATCTACGAACTCCCGAAGCTTGGAGAATGAATTGTTTTTTGTTTAGCGTTTATTTTGTGCTAATAACCCTCTTTTTTGTTTTGACGGATCACCTGATTAAACCTGCTGTGATCTTTCGGGATTTCAGGGAACTCACTACTGCAGGATTGTGCAATATCAGACTAACAATATCTACGATAAAGCATGATATATTGTCCAGTCCTAGTAATTAGCATATCTGCTTTTGGAGATGGTTGTCATGTGCTCTTTCTTTGTAGGTGTTTTTTAAACTGGCCCATTATTCCTGCCGCGCAAGGCTTCCATGGCGAGTCTTTAAAAAGGATTTTGCTTGACAATACAAGAACAGTATTGCTTACAGAATAAAGTCTTTGTGACGTGTGATAGCACAAAATGCTTTAATGCAGTATGGAGGTTTGCAGTGTTTTATTGAGAGTTTTATTGGGAGCTAGGCAACGCTAAACTGCTCTCAGGTTAAGGGTTTGCAAAGCAATTCATTGCTGTGCATAACTACATCTCATGAAGCTGAGAAAGCCAGATTAGTTCCTTTTACAGTGTATATACCAGTCAGTATATCAGATATATGTGAACTATGGTGATTTTTACACATTGAGGATTTATTAAGGTTGAAGATTTCTCCAAGTCGTCGTGTCTCCCCCCAGGCATAACCATTACGGCAGTTCTTTACAGGAGGGCTCAATTTAATTTGTCAGATTCCCACATAGTTTATCTTGCAGTGTGTATCTCCTGCTGTAGGGGGCTGTGTCAAAGTTGGGACTGGGCTAAACTTCATGGTGCCAAGTGCTCAGATGAATATAAGGCTTTGTCGAGGGCTCTCGGTGTCATTAGAGATGACAATAAGAGTTCCTATTCCCACACACCATTAAGATCAGAGTGACGCTAATGCGCTAGCCAGACACAGTGAGCTTGCAGGACAGAGCTGCATTCATTTTCCACATAATGCAGATAATGCAGAGCTGCATTCATTTTCCATGTGTCCACTCCCCCCCCCAGGCTGCAGTACACTTGTGTGGAATTGAATTTATATCATCAAGCATTTGCCTAATTAGCCATTAATTAATTAGCTATAAATGTGGTTTTGTATGGTCTGAATAATGCAGAGTTTTTCATTTTGTCTTTGGATCCTTGTTGTGGAATGTCCCATGGAATGGGTAGACAGACCACTTAACGATTCTCTACCGGGGGGCCGGATTTCGTCTCCTTCTCTCCCTTTGTCCCGATGACATAATGTCCCACCAGCATGTCACACGACTGACACATTCTTTGATGATGTCACAGAGGGGGCACTAACACCCTTTATGCACTGCTTCTTTTTCCTATTGGAAATGTTGTGCATTGAGGCTATGACTGTCAATCATAGCACAAAACAAGTCCTGCATTTGAGTCCTGCTGTTCACTTTTTGAGCAAGTGTTTCACTGTTAATGTCAGTGAATTAAAAAAAAAAAAGAAAGAAAACAAATGTGCAGACTAATGCACTATACAAGTTACATCTAAAAAAACAAAATCGGCCAACCTGTCATCTAGTAAATGGATGGAATATTCCGAATCTGGACCAGTTGAGAGGCTTTGTGCAATTATAATTGAGCCACTCAGTACTGAGTTAAGATAAGATGTAATAATTTTAGGTTTGCCTGTATTGTGTGCTCACTGGTGCCCACTTGAGTGAAGAGCTGCGATCTTGAAATCTGGCAGCCTGGCAACTTGACAGAAATGCAACCATGGTGATTTGTCCAGAGCACTGTGATTGGCAGAGTTTGAAGAGTCAGTCATCTGGAAAAGACCTTGTCATTTCCAACATGGCCTCCCCATCTTAAAGGTGAGGCATCAGCAGAATGACAATAAAATGAGACCCAGCTTACAGTGGTTGATTTTTTTGCTCCCCTTTTTGTTAAATTTCACTCTGCGTCAGCTCTTATAATCTCTAGCCCTCACTTTTTAAAAGGTCATGCTGCTGTGCCCAGAAACCACTGTGGGAATATAGTAAGATTTAAATATTACGGTCCACTCAAGTGTTGAATATTGCTTCAAAAAAATGGATCTAATATTCATCTAATCTAAAAAAAAAAAAAAGGGTCTTCTTAAGAGGTTAAAGGTATTATTCTTTAATGGACCTTTCCCCTGCATAACATTGCATGTCACATCAAATACACAATATAACAAGAGCACTTGGAGAGTGCAAACCTCTGCCAAGCCTACCAATCTACCATTCGTTTGCTGAACTGATTAATTCTACTGTGGTCACGGGAGGCTGGAGCCTATTTCAGCTGTTTCCGGATGAAGGCGGGGTACACCCTGAACAGCTTATGAGTCCATCGCAGGGCCAACAAACACACAATCATTTACACTCACACTTTGAAGCAATTTTAAACAGCCAGTTAGCCTAATGTGCATGCCTTTGGACTGTGGGAGGTAACCAAAAATCCCAGAGGAAACCAAAACAACTACGGGGAGAACATACAGAAAGTCTTGCCCAACCTGGGACGTGCAGTGAGGCGAACGTGCCAACCACTACGCCATATAAGCCAAAATGTTAAAAATCTTACAATGTTAAAGAATCCTTTTAAAAATTCCTGGATTCAGAATTTGATCCGAATGATCTGCAAAATATAAAGGATTTGGATCTTTGTCCAAAGCCAACACACACACAACGAGGGTAAAACATAACGTGTCTGGTGGCGGTGATCACATACCTATATGTTTCCTTGATTTCTGAGCATTCTGATGTGCAGTAATCCTTCACCTCAGCTGTTGATGAGTTGTGCTGGTATGAACTCTACCATTCTCCAAATTTTCAAAACCCCCCAATAGTTCCATCTGTAACCCTGGGAATATCCCAGTTAATGTACTGTTACACTGCTTGAGTACATCATATTCACAGTGTAATTGCAAGAAAGCAGATTTAATCGCCGTTATTCCGCATTACGCTTTTAGTGTAGATCATAGTGCTTTGATCCCACTTTACCTCACAGGAACAGAAGTGTTTAATTGCTGTTAGTTTGGTCGGGTGGGAATTGCAGAGTCCGGAGGTTTAACCCGTGTCGAGCAACTGCTATTCGCCTTTCTAGTAAAATGTTTGAAATCAGATTCACCACCCCATCGTCTGACCTCCAAAAATGGCACTTTCAAGTCATAATGCGGTGCAGTACGTACTCAGCAGTGTGTTCTGAAGAGTGTTCTGAATTAGGTATTTGGAAGAGATACTTGACTCAGTCTGCTTTGCAACCACTGATAAATGAAAGCACTTTGGAAATTTAAAATATATAGACACACACACGTGAATTGAGGTTGTATTAGAATGGGTCCAGTCTGGTTTACAAACAGCAGCTGTGTAGCTGAACAGGAACTGTTTTTACTGGTAGTATTAAAGTGTAAACCAATAACTGAATAGATTGCACTATATATAGTATATTTGTAACAAACTTGTGTAACAGGGGCTTGTTTTCTATCTCACAATCGATATTTTCATATAAATCCATCAATATAATATTTCTGTGGTCACACTGTCAAAAAGAATTAGACCTGAGACTTAAAAATGTTAGACCATCATCCTCTGGCCAGGTGGGGAGCTGTATGGGTTGCTAGTTGGATGGATGGGTGGATGGATGAATGAGTTATTAGGTGGCTGGATGGAGGGATGGATGGATGGGTGGGTTATTAGGTGGTTGGATGGATGGATGGATGGATAAGTTATTAGGTGGATGGATTAATGGATGGATGAGTTGGATGAAAGATGGATGGTGGTTTGATGGATTGATGGGTGAATGGATGGATGAGTTAACAGGTGGTTGGATATATGGATGGATGGATGACTAAGTTAATAGGTGGATGAATGGATTGATGAATGGATAGATGGATGGGTGAGTTATTAGGTGGTTGAATGGATAGATGGATGAGTTAATAGGTGAATTGATGGATTGATGGATGGATAGAGGGATCGATGGATGGATGGATGAGTTAGGTGCGTTGATGGTTCTATGGATGGATAGATGGATAAATGGATGGATGGATGGATGGAAGACTAAGTTAATATGTGGATTATTGGATGGATGAGTTATTAGGTGGCTGAAAAGCTAAATGGATGAATGCTTTGATGGATGGATGGATGAATGCATGGATAAATGGATGGATGGAATACTAAGTTAATAGGTGGATTGATGGATGGATGAGTTATTAGGTACCTGAATGGCTAGATGGATGAATAGATGGATGAGGTAATAGGTGGTTTGATGGATGGATGGATGGATGGATGGATGAGTTGTTAGGTGCCTTGATGAATAGATGGATTTTTAGGTTTGTTTGTTTATTTGTTTGTTTGTTTTTCTGTAGAATTCTTCTTGTGCTTCACTTTTTCTTTAGTCCCCTAGACACTGAGTTTTTGTTCAACACATTGCCACAGTCTAAAAGCCAAGCTTTATTGCTAATTGTGTTGAGGATAATGGCTGCCTTTTAAGATACTATATATTAAAATGACCTTAATTAAAGCTATGCTTTCTTTTCCATCACCAGTTTATTTCTCTCCTAGCTGGGCCATGGTAAAACCAGAACAGGGAATACGGATAGAGCTTTTTACTAGATGCTCAGACATGCTTGCTTGCACGTTATGGTGTTTGTCATCAATAGCAGTTTTGATTGTGGAAGTGCGGAAATATATGGGCTTTCCCTTCTGTACAGAACAGCTCAGGAAGGAAACGCTTCAGCTCTGCTAGAGCAGGTATAGAAAACTCCTTCCACTGGGTCTTTTTATGAAAATAATAGCCTGTCTTTGATGGAAATTTTAATGACAGAATAAAAGGGTAAGGAATAACTGCTTTTTAAAGTGCAGTTTTTAAAAGCTTGGGATTAACAGAGAAAGAAAGCAGGCAATCAGAATACAGGGTTAAAAAAAAAATACATAAGTGTGGTATAAATCTGTTGTACAGGCTGTGACCAAGCCCTGCATGTAAGAACGAAAGGTAGATGATGCTGAAGTGTAGCTGTTTTACAGTAGCGTAGCTATTATAGCGGAGCGCCATGCTGTAGAGAATATAGTAATGTGTCTGACTGATTTTTCATGGCTCTTATGACCATCTGTACATCTACCAAAACGGGAATACCAAATGAAAATGACAGATATTTGGTAAAAATTGCGGGGGGGGCTGGTGCCTATCTCAGCCAATAGCTGAGCTTAACAGCTCGCCAGACCATCGCAGGGCAACACACACACACACAACCATTCATACTCACACCTAGGGTCAATTTGGAGCAGCCATTACAGCTAATGTGTACGTCTTTGGACTGCCAGAAAAAAAACGGACTACCCGGAGGAAACCATCGCAAGCACTGGGAGAACATGCAAAGTTCACACAGAAATGCCTAAGGCCAGGACTCAAACCCAGGACCTTCTTGCTGTGAGGCCGATTGACCCTAGGTGTGAGTGTTAATATCAGTGGTGGTTTGTGTGTGTTGTCTGCGATGGTCTGGTGAGCTGTTCAGGGTGTACCCCTTCTTTGTCCAAAGTCAGCTGAGATAGGTACCTGTCTTGCCGCAACCCTTGTAGGAGTAGTTTGGCAAATGAGTGAAAGAGAGAGAGAGAGAGAGAGAGAGAGAGAGAGAGAGAGAGAGTTGCTCAATCAGTAATACTACCACAGGTGTTTTTAAAGAGAAGTTCATGCTACAAGGCACGACATGGCATGATAAATATTGATCTAACACACCAACGTCTAACTAAACTATGCTGCCTGAATTCAAGTCACATTATTAGCAGAGTGTTATTTTAGCTTGTGCTCACGATGTGTATTGGCTGATATTTCTCTGCTTATTTGTTCAAAAATCCAGAAAGTAGGTCATCCCGAAGCAGCAGGAAGGCAGGCATGTTTCTCTTATGTTGTATCTGATTTATATATCTGACTTGATTTAGCTTTTTTGTATTTGAACCCTGAGCATTTTGATACTTCATGCTCTCTTGTTTTGTTCTTTGCAGCAACACTGATTTTGAAAAGCTTACTCGAGAAGATCCAGTAACCCTAAAATATATCTTTAATTTACATGACGTCTCATATAAACCGCTTGTTATCCGAGCATGAGGTCTGTACAGCGATATCGCATCCCGACATCTTTAGTAAAGCCCGAGGCGAAGGTGAGATCTGTGCAAAAACACCAAGGGCCGAGATTTCTCTGTACAGACCGAGCAAACGAGGTTAATAAGTAGTTTATTAAAAGACATTTTAAAATCACTGCCTTTTTAAATTCACTTCACGTGCTGTTACTTATTACATTCTGGCTGGGATGCTATGTTGGAACTGCCTGCTTCTGAACAAGGTGTCCTCATCCATGTCTGTGAGGGCTTTGTAAGCTTCCGGCTCGCTCCCCTTCCCATGATGAACAAGGGCTTTCCGACAAGCAGTGAGTACATCACAGGACTTCGTAAACATTTTATTCCTAAGGACATTTCCTGTCAAACCTTTTCACTTCAAGAAAATTCTAAAGGCTTCTCTGCAAGCTGCTAAAAATCATAGCGCACAGTGCAGCTAGCTAACAGCTAACTTGCTGGTCCATACATGATTTATGGTCCCCACTTTGTACTACCATTGCCATACACTCACTCACTTACACATTTGCCAAGCCGCTTAATATTGTCCCAGGGAGGATGGTGCCTATCTTAGCCGACACTGGGCGAAGGAGGCGCATACCCTAAATTGCCACTTAGCCTAATGTGCATGTCTTTGGACTGTGGGAGGAAACCGGAGAACCCCGGAGGAAACCCATGGAAGCACAAGCATACAAATTTCACACAGAAACGCCCGAGCCCGGGACTCGAACGCCGGACCTTTTTGCTGTGAAGCTGACGTGCTAACCACTACGCCACCGTGCTACCCTTTACCATATAATGAACATATATAACTATTCTTTAGAAAATTTGATGAATTCAGGCCTGTTGGTGCACTGAACAGAGACAGAATCATCATTTCTTAAACGAGATGAGGCTTAAATATGCATAAAGTGAACAAATTGCAACAGATTGATGAAAAACGGACAGACGCCGTTCTGGTTTATCAAAAGCCGCGAAGGAAAAATGACTCCAAACTGTTTCTCTGTCTGTCGTTCAATAATTCTCTCTCTCATTAGTCTTAATTTAAACCACAGCCATTGTGAGTGGTTCTTCATTTCTGTAATGAGATACAATCATTACAATCACCCGAGCTGCCATATTCACTTGTAATCGTTCCCACTTTCAAAGTCTCCACACAAAGCCTTCTTTGTTTGCTTCAGATGGGTATTGTCTTCGTTCTTTGTCAGGCCAGGCTTTGTGTCTTACCAGGCGTTAATGAAAGACTGAAGACTTAATGACACTCTCCCGTGGTGAGGACGGCACCTCCGAGCTCTCCCAGTCACCTACTCTCAGCATATGTTTATGGCTCACTTATAAAGAGAGCGTTAAAGTGTGTATTATCTGCAGATGATGAGTGAGCTTGTGTTACTGAAGGTCAAGGGCGTTGTTGTTAACATGTCCTGCTCTCTCAGATCCTCCTTTCATGTCAGGCTTTATTTGACCATTTAATGGAAAGAAATTGGCCCATTTCGACCGAATACCATCTAATCACACAAAACCAGCAGAGCCTTTGTGTAGGTAATCCATAGCACTCGTATCTCAGCTGGAGCTCTTTTCTTCTCCACCTTCTGCTTAGTACTCTTTCCCCCCCATCTTTTTAGCTTTTCCTTCTCTTTTGCTTTCTAATTTTAGTGACCCTTGGGATTTAACACAGCATGAGCAACTTAACTAAATCTTTTCACACTTCCCTCTCCAATGTGGTGCAGTTGTACCGGAGCAGTATGACCTCTCCATGTTCTTCTCCATCCCATGTCTTCTTTCATTCTTCCCATTTCATTGGTTCAAAGAGTCCAGACTCTCCAGCCTATATTATTACCCTTTCCATTTTCTGTCTAACTCATTTCTGGATGATCCCTCTGGCCCAGAACTGTAAATATTCATCCTGGCATTGGTCGACCCAGAAATAGAAGGTGTATTTCTGGGAGCTCTATCTCCCCACGGGCCCCATGAGCAGGTGAGGTCAGGGAGATGACAGCAGTTAAAGATCACCCATGTGGGAGCAGCCGGCTGAGACTGCTTCCACAACCAACCCGACACGTCTCCTCGGGTGCTGCTGCCAAGATCCACTCAAATGAGCAAACCGAGGAAGGTGGTGAGCTGCCAGCCATTTCTCTACCCTCTTGCACAGGACACTTAAGACAGTGTCCAAATTCAATAACCTACATACTGGAAGCCTTCAGGCAGAAGTGTCATAGTCCTAGAGGAGTCGAGATCAAAACTAGTGTAGAGATGGAGAGATGATGAAAATCCTTTCACTGTAGACATTGTGTTCTTGATTTGATGTCCAGCAGAGGAGTAGTAGTAGAAACCTGGATTGTTATTTACCAGGCGAAAATGATTAATTTTACATTTGTCAGGAAGTCTGAATCCTGACATTTCATAGCCAAAACTACAGATGTATTGCCAGGAATCCAAGATGGTGGTAGGAGGGATTGCATTCCCCTTTTCCATGGATATCCGGAGGATGTCTGTCAACTCGTATATAGTAAACTACTCATATATAATATACTACTTATGTATAGATTCTCATCTCCTGTAAGTATGCTTCTAAAAGTCTGATTCGGGGATTTAAACTTAAAACATCTTACACTAGCTTTCTTTTTTTGTGTATTGGAAACTGTCACATGATAATTCATTTATTTGACAGTAAAAGAAGTCAGGTTTACATCGTACAACTTTTTGTCGAAGTTTTGTTTTTACAGGCAGAAATATTGTATAAAAGAGCAAAAAAATAAAAATAAATAAATAAATAATCAATGTACAAGGCGACATCCTCAACAGGCACTGATTTGGCCCCAAAGTTCTATCAGCAAGAGACGTTTTTGACTGGTGGTTACGACATCAGTCATCTGAAAGCCACCTATAGGAACATGGCATTAGAACTCCATTAAAACTCGATGTAATGATTGCATTTTAGTAAGCAATAATTTAAAATAAATTTAAATATTAAAAATAAAAAACCTTCTGTGTTTTTCCAATTTAAAATGGAATAAAAATCCTGTGTCTGAATACTCAATTATGATTGTTATTTCTGTATAATAAACCGTTATTATGGGCTACATTAGTATTAGAAGCCATAAAATCAGTTTTAAATTGATAATAAATTTTTTGTCAAATTCTACTTTTTTTTTTTTTTTTTTTTTTAGTAAGCAGCCATGTAATAAGTATGCAATGATCTGCTCTATGTCAGCGTCCTGGATCATTCCTGTCTAAGGTTTTTCTACGATAATATCCATCTCATCGTAATACTGTATAACCACTGTATATATCTGACCCCATGTACACTTGAAGTAATAAGCAAGTTATCTCCCGAAGTTGTCTTTACAACCTACTAAGAAAGTCATTTTTATTGCCCCAGGATCACTTTGACGAATAGCCATTCCGAAATGTCATTTTACAAATTTACAAATACACATACCTTTACCAGTAACATTCCCAATATTCTTCTTCTTACTGATAATATACACAGTACTGAGTTAATGGGATTTAAGGGGGAAAAAAAGCTAGTTATCAGTATGCCTTGTTTAATGTAGATGCTATCTCGAGAGATGCCAGTTACCTTGCATATCTAAGTGCTAGCTTAAGTTCTGCCCTTGACTTGACTTCTAATTCCAACATCCTTGTACAATTCCCAGTTCTAAGTTTCCCAGTTTCCATTACGGGTTTTATTGCCTGCTGTGCCGAGGCTGAGCCTCTGTGCCCCAGTTTATCTCCTGATTGTGCGCATA
This sequence comes from Neosilurus mollespiculum, assembly GCA_030014195.1. Lineage (NCBI taxonomy): Eukaryota > Metazoa > Chordata > Actinopteri > Siluriformes > Plotosidae > Neosilurus > Neosilurus mollespiculum. The sequence goes on from JAQMYF010000017.1 coordinate 4,923,998, forward strand.
CATTTTTGGCAGAAATGAGCGCGGCACACTTGGGCTAAACGATTGTGCCACCACCTATTAGCATAAGTTTCTCATTGTCTGTGTGTGCGGCCCGTGTTACTGCCTTGTTTGTGCTTTTTGTGTCTTGGTAGCAGAAAATAATAATAATTCCCAAGGACTTTAATAATGTGGTTGTGCAAATGAGGCGGCTAATGAAGAGAAAGTGTAATTGTGAGGCAGGCTGCGTATCATGTGGAAAGAATCAGAGGCGGTCCAGCTTGCTGCTAGACTTGCTGTACCAACACACATTTAGGCAGGCATAGACAGCAGGCACACACACACACACACACACACACACAGATTGAGATAGAGTGTCTTATAGGAATTACTGTAAAAATAAATAAATTAATAAATAAATAAACAAAATAACAAAATTATCCTATCTGTAGTGCTAACATTCACTCTAGTGCAGTGGATTTGCATTTTTCTAGAAGATTCCTAATTTGTTTATTTATTTACATACTTATTTTTGTTAAATCTCCATTTTTCCCATTTGGTGTCAACCGATATTCATTCAAGAGAGTTGTTTTCCCTCCTATAGCGTCGCTCGTCCTCAGAGGTACCATGAGAGGCGTTTGTGACTGATGGCGGTGCTTTAGTAATTGCTTACGGCGGGGCTTATTAGACATGGAAATGAGGGTGCTATTCTAGGGGTCAGCATCGCAAACTCCCATCGAAGGCATAATGATTAGTTAATACCCACCTGACAAAAACTTTTCGAGCTGTCGCACTGAAGCATCTTTGCTATTGTTCATTTAGTTTCTGAGCATTCACTGTGTAATGGCTCGCTGCGTAAATTGGATTGATTGTTAGCATTTTTTAATGTAGTCATTCCCTCCACTGTAGCATACTGTTCTTATTCTGGCGGCCTGATTGACAGAAAAACAAAGATGCTTTTAGAAATGTCAAATAACTAAATATTATACATGGGATAAGGGACAATAAGGGGGATTGGGGGGGGGGGGTGTTGTGGCGCAGTGGTTAGCACGCTTGTCTCTTAGCAGGAAGGTTCTGGGTTCGTGCCCAGCGGCAGGCAGGGGCATTTCGGTGTGGAGTTTGTATGTGCTCTTCGTGCTTCTGTGAGTTTCCTCTGGGTACTTTGGTTTCCTTCTACAGTCCAAAAGCATGCACATTAGGCCTACTGGCTACCCTAAAATCACCCAGAGATGTGAATGTGAGTGTGAATAGTTGCTTGTGTCTGTGTCAGCCTATGCAAAGTCTATTCGAGTAGAATCCAAACAATTTATTTACATTTTAATGAATTTTTGTGCAGTGTTTTATTGTGCAAGGCTAATTAGAAACCAAGTACAGTAAATTGCGGTATATACAGTAGCCCAACATGTACAATATGCCACCTCAGAGTAAAACGCATGAAGAGAAAATCAATATGGTAGTTAGATGCAAAAATTATTCTTCCCTGCAGTGCAAGGTGAGAACACCACATCTTTCAGCCGTCATTTTTTTTCTTCCCTATTTCTCTCTATGTGCTGTGAATGGTGTTAGGTTTCTAGAAGTTCAGTGGCTTTGTGTTCAGTGGCTCACACTTACTCACTCATTTGCTGAACTGCTTAATCCTACTAGGGTCACAGGGAAGCTGGTGCCTATCTCAGCCGACATCGGGCAAGGGCGTGGTACCCACTGAACAGCTCACCAGACCATCGCACAGCAACACACACAAACACACACAGCCATTTACACTCACACTCACACCTAGGGTCAATTTCGAAAAGCCAGGTAACCTAAAGTGCATGTCTTTGGACTGTGAGAGGAAACAGGAGTACCAGGAGGAAACCCATTAAACCACAGGTAGATTATTCAAACTCTGCACAGTAACGAGTCGAACTTGGGACCTTTTTACTGTGAGGTGGATGTACTAGCCACTACGCCACCATGCCGCCCAGGCACTATATAAATTTTACTTTTTTTTCTTCTTCTTCTTTTCTTCTTCTTATTGTTGTTGTTGTCGTCGTTGTCTGTCAACCTGGTCACTTTTTTAAACACATTCACATGATCTTCATAAATAAATACTATTTAACTACTATTCCTAGAAATGTACTCTTCAGTGTTGCTGCGTATGTAAGAGTAGTATTCCCACTTTCTGTTGGGAACGTGTGAAATAATGCATCAGTACATCACTGATCGTACAGTGCACATCAGTTCCATGTGCGTATGCTGGAAATGCCCCCTGCAGAGTTCCTTGTGGAGCTCCTTGTGTCGTTGTGTCTGTTGATTTGTGCAGAATACAGTGAGCATAGAAAAGAATCCCCCTTTAAAATATTCACATGTTATTGCTTGGCAGCCTGAAATGAAGACACACAGAAGAAATATTTTTCCAGCTGTATTTATTCAATGCAAATAGCAACAGCCATGTGAAAGATACAACCGCGACACTTTAGAGGGAAAAAAGTAGAATCACTGGGATGGTTAAAGGATCACACACACACACACACACACACACACACACACACACACACACACATACACACACACACACACACACACACACACACAAAGCAATATTCATTCGTTTAATTTCATTTTCCAAGCTGTTTTATTCTTTATTTGGGTCAGAAGGAGGCTGGAGCCCATCCCAACCGACTCTGGATAAAGGCAGGGTAAACCTTACACAGCTTGCCAGACCAATGCTGGGCACACACAACCATTCACACTCACACTCACACCTAGGGTCAATTTGGAGCAGCCATTTAGCCTAATGTGCATGTCTCTGGACTGTGGGAGGAAACCAGAGCACCTGGAGGAAACTCACGCCAGCACATTGAGAACATGCAAACTTCACACAGAAATGCCCTTGCCGAGTCCGGGACTTGTCATTCTGCCTCGTAAAGCAACAAAAGGTAAATATTTTGAAGGGGTGGGGGGTGGGGTGGGGGGTGTCCTTTTCTATACCTACTGTTTGTAGCGGCCATTAGTGATGACATCATTGTTTCGACCTTAAAGTGGGCATGTACTGTAATTCCTAAAATAAAATAACTAGTAGCAGTGCATGCAGCTCTGTGGGTGGGATGTCCTAGGGTGGAAGCAAGGGTGGTCATGTGACATGTGATATCCTAGGGTGGTTATGTGACACACTGGTAGGATATCATGACAGAGGGACACAGAGTCCGGGGCCCCTGGTAAAGCATTGCTACATGGTCTGCCTATTATCTGAGGCATCCCACAATAACTTGTTAGTGATGGTGATTTGAATCGACATGAGCTGGGTCTGATTCTGTAAGATTTCCCCAGGATTGTCAAAAGTGAAAGTGGGAATTAGGCTAGGTTGATGGCAGCTGCCACCCATGTCGCCTTACCCCTGCTTCGTTAAGGTAGGAAAGGCTGTTGTTTGTGAAAAATGTGCCTTTCAACCTTAAATTTGACTTGTCCTGTCTTGTGCCCACGTATCCATCTATCCAGCCGCCTCCGTTTATCACTTCCTCTGTCAGATCTGGTGGGAGGCCACTGTCCTCATCCATCAGGGACGCACTCACTGAAGTGTGATCATCCGTCTCATCCAGCGCACTAAAGTCCTTCCCTCTAAAGGCTGTGCCGCTCATTCTTCACCCCTCATTCGTTATCCACGGACACTTCCCCCACTCAGCAACAGACTGCCAATAGAGCAGAGCGCTGATTGATTGCCTTTGTCATAACACTGGTGTGTATTCAGAGGCTCGCTGTTTTGTGTCCTTTGCTCTGACTGTACATGGGTAAGTTCATGGTATCAATGTTACATTCCAATAAATTATGTTCTGCACATGATTTTCGAAATCTGAAGAAATCAATATTGGCTTTGCAAGAAGTTTCATGAGCACAGCAATAAAATAAATATCGTTTTGCTAAATTAGTTCAGGCGTTAACTGAATTAGAGAGATTTGCTGACATGGAGGTTTTAGTCTTTAGTGTAAAACTTGTAATTGTGATGCTGCTCCAGCTTACTCAGTGTGTCATCAGAGTCTTATTGACTTCCCGTATGAGCCGCACAAAGTTCCAGACAGTGACCCAGAGTCACACCAAGCTAACTCACTTAATCCTGCTAGGGTTGTGGGGAGGGTGAAGCCTATCCTAGCCGACATTGGACAAAGGAGGAGTACACCCTGAACAGCTTGCCAGACTATCGCAAGGCAATACACACAAAACCATTCACACTCACACGGAGAGTCAGCCAGTTAGTCTAATGTGCATATCTTTGGACTGTGGGAGGAAACCAGGGTACCCGGCGGAAACCCACGCATGGATGGGGAGAACATGCAAACTCCACACAGAAACACCCGAGCCCAGTACTCGAAACCAGGACCTTATTGCTGTGAAGCGCACATGCCAAGCACTACGCCACCGTGCCACCATGTCTAATTTCAATATTTTAATATCTATAAAAGTTAATGAAAAGATATCTGGGCATAACGGATATTAACTGCTGGGTGAATAGGATAAACATCTATAATGTAGTATAATCATGCATAATTTTCCCACTGCCATAAAACGTTTTTCCTTCCTGTCAGTGGTACTGAATGTGTTTAAGATCTCAACTGTGTTTCAGCCTGTTGCATGAAGTGCTGTGTTGCTGGTTAGGAGAAAAAAACCCTGATAAAGTTCTGTCTGCTCGAATTTTAACGTGAAAGTCACCATAATAAATGTTAATACTACACTGATGGACGATATAGTGGTTAACACATTCGCTACACAGCAAGGAGGTCCTGGGTTCATGTCCCAGGCTCGGCCATTTCTGTGTGGAGTTCACAGGTTCTCCCTATGCTTGTGCGGGTTTCCTCCAGGGTTCTCTACGTGGTGGTTTGGTGGTTAGCAGTGTCTGAAGTCTGCATGTTCTCCCATGGGATATCTGAATGGGTTTCCTCTGGGTGTGCTAGTTTCTTCCCACAGTACAAAGACATGCAGCCGGCTACTCTACATATCATAATCCATGTGAATATGAGTGTGAATGATTATCCCTGTCTGTGTTAGCCATGTGATGGATTGGCGAACTTTCTGACATGTACAGGCAAATCAGTGCGTGAGTGACTGCAATCTATGGAATGTTTACGGACATGCAGCTATAGCCTAATGGTTAGAGAAGCAGCTTTGGGGCCAAAAGATCGCTGGTTTGATTCCTGAACCAGAACCTTCCCTTCCTCCACATTCATGGCTGAAGTGCCCTTGAGCAAGGCACCCAACCCCCAACCCCAGTGTGTGGCAGCCCACTGCTCCGAGTGTGCGAGCTCACTGTTTACGTGTGTTAAATGCAGAGGCAATAATTTTCCTTATGGGATTAATACAGTATTGTACCCCGCCCCTCACCTGGAATGTTCTGGGATTGGCTCCAGATTTCTCTGCAACTCTGAGAGATAAACAGTTCAGATAATGGAAGGATGGAGGAATGTACTGGATGTTCGTCTTATCGAGTCCTACATGCTTCATATCTGACCACTCGCGCCTACTCACATGAAAGTTAATGAGAGTGCATAGCGGATACCCAAACACCATTAAATGATGTTGAATAGTCAAACCCACACTGTTTACATTTGGGTGGATCCTCCCACACTATTATTTGATCAGTATTGGTGTCAGATGTAGAAAAGGAAACGTAGGTAGCTGGAATATTTAAAAGAATAACATAAAATAAAGGGCTGGGTAAAAATAAAAAGAAATGTTTTGGCCAAAACCGTAAATAGCAAGTAGAGAAGCTGAATTACTTAAAAAAATCTATTTAATGTATTATTTCTTTTAGGTAGTTAAACTGCATTTAGATATTTCATTTATTTTATCGTTCCTGCATTTAAATTTTTGTTGTAATTTTATAAAAAGTTCACATTTTTCTCACTGCACTGTGGTTCATTATTGTCCCTTCTTTCAATATATTCTAAAATCTAAAATAAATTATTATTTTTTTTGTGTGCTGCACAGTGTTTCTCACTTCTTATGATCATTTTATTTGTTTTATCAGTATGTAGTTGTCTCACTTACTCATTTGCCCAACCGCTTAGTCCTACTAGAGTCTCAAGGAGGGTGGAGCCTATCTCAGCCATCATTGGGTGAAGGTGCTGTACACTCTAAACAGCACACCAGACCATCACAGGGCCAACACACTTACAACCATTCACACTTACACTCACACCTGGGGCAATTTGGAACAGCCAGTTAGCCTTCTGTTCATGTTTTTGGACTGTGGGAGGAAACTGGAGTACTCAGAGGAAACCCACATAAGCAAAAATGCAAACTCCACACAGAAACACCCAAGCCTGGGAATCGAACCCAGAACGTCTTGCTGTGAGGCGGATGTGCTAACAACTATATATAAAATATCAACACTCGTCCATGTCGACCACATAACCAGCTCCATGTATCCTAAACCAAACCTTTATGTTCTTAATAGGTATTTTATCCAGTAAGTCAGTGTGTAGGTGTGTAGTTACTCACTGTGTTGCTATGCACAGTTTGTCCATCTACCTCATCCATCACTAGAAAGGGAACACTACAGTAACACCACTGAGCAGCTATTCGTTTGGTGAGACTTTCTCCGCTCAGCAGTGTCACTAATGAGAGGCTAGAGGATTATTAGCACACACGGTGCATGCAGAAAGGTATACGCTCTAACCGAACACTCATAATGTGAACGTCTGTCGTATGAAGTGGCCTCTGGTTAGGATTCTGTATAAAGTAATTATCTTTTAAGAGGAGCTCTGATTGCTTCTGTAGTAATCAAGTGGTGATATTCTGTTTGTTTCATGTAAAATAAAAATGAGATCCACGCTGACCTTTTTTATTTGATTGATGTCACGCTAAGCAGGAGGCGTAAATCAATTTAGTAACGACGTGCTATATTTTTGTTTTTATCCTCTCTAACTAGATGAACCTTCTTTGATGGACACTTTTTGCCTCAGTTTTTGTCATCCATTTCCCTTATTCATTCCCTCAGCAGGCTGATGATGACAGGAGTGAAAATAAACAAAGTACAGGACAGACATTGATGCCTGGAATTCGTATTTCGTATATACTTTTTTTCATTTCCGTCTTGATCCTGCCATAATGACATTTCATACCGGATTGTGAGGGCTCAAGCTGCACAGGAGGGCACCAGGAGCAGCGCAGGAGCACAGACACGACGGATTTGGCATTCTAATCGAATGTAAATGATCTCCCCGCTCGGCCGAAAATCAGTCCGATGAACTTTTATATTCCGTCAGAAAAAAAAAAAAAAGAAGAAGAAGGCGGGGGCAACAGCTGTCTGGTGCTATTTCTCTCTGTGAAAGTGGCTTTTGTCATTTCAAAGCAAGACTCCTTACAGCTTTGCTGAAGTCTTGAAGGCGCATGGAAGATTAAAAGGAACAGAGCGAGACGCCAAATTCGCAGACTGATGATCCGGACCACAGCGCACCACACCTCCAGCTAAACACGCTCTCGTGCATGATTTCCCACAGAAACACACACACACACACACACACACACACACACACACATACACAGAGTAAGCAGTTAGAAGATGGTTCTTTTCTAAAATTCAGGAAGCTATTCATGAAGCCTTCATGCCTGTACAGAAAAAACGTTTGAATTACTTTAATGAGTATTGAGAGCTGTGTGATTATCTCCTTGTCTTGTGCATGTCTTTGGACTGTGGGAGGAACCCAGCATACCTGGAGGAAACCCTCGCTGAGCCTGGGACTCGAACCTTGAGGATACCATGCAAACTCAAGACAGAAACACCCTCACTAAGCCTGCACTCGAACCCAGGACGTTCGTGCGGTGTGACGGAAGTGCTAATCACTACGCCACCTTGCTTCTGCAATCCCCCATATGAAACAAATTGTCAAACACTGTCTTATCTCAGAACGCTTAAGAAAACTCCTGTATTCAGAATTTGATCCGAATGATCTCCAAATCCCCAGTTCTGGTAGAAATTCCAGGAAAACCTCCACATATCTTTTGTGTAATACTGTTAACAAACACACACTGAGGATAAAACAGAACCTATTTGGCGGAGGTAATAACTTAAACATGTGTGTCCATTATTTCTAAGTATTCTGAAATGCAGGAATCCTTCAGCTTAGCTGTTTATTGGTTGTTCTAGTATGAAGGCCACCATTCTCTGAATTTCCAAAAAAACAAAACGCAACAGTTTCACAGGAAAAACATGCAAACTTCACACAGAGACGCCCACGCCAAGCCATGGACTCAAGCCCAGGGCCTTTTTGCTGTGAAGTGAACGTGCTAACCAATACGCCACTGTGCCGCCCTCTACCTTTTTATCAGCTTTTTTTCAGCTGCAGTCCATGCTCATATATATATATATATATATATATATGTATGTCTGTGTGTGTGTGTGTGTGTGTGTGTGTGTGTGTGTGTATTTGATCCCATGTATTTGAACCTATGGAATAACTCTTAAATATCATTTCTGCCTCTGTTCCTATGTGCATGCTAGCCACCTCGTGCTATTTTGCAGGAAGATGTAATATGCATATGTTTGCACCTGACACTAACTAAATTATAATAAAACATTTACCGAACAGGCAGCATTGTGGTGCAGTGGTCAGCATGTTCGCCTTGCAACAAGAAGGTCCCGGGTTCGATTCTCCCCCTTCCTACTTGGGTTTCCTCCGGGTCCTCCTTTTTCCTCCAAAAACATGCATATTAGGCTAATTGACTGTGTGTGTTGGCCCTGCAATGGTCTGGCGTGCTGTGTGTACCCCGCCTTCTCCCAGAGTCGGCTGACATGAGCGCCAGCCCCCCTGCGACCCTAGTAGGATTAAGCGGCTTAGAAAATGGATGAATTTAACCGAACAGGTAATTGTGTCAAAAAATCATCACGAATACAGCACACAAACAGGGATATTATGTAAGATTCTGTCTTCATGAAGGTACATGCATCTGTTATCTGTACCACTTATACTTCAGGGACACAGGATAGGTTGCGCTTATCCCAGCTGACTTTGAGTAAGAGGCCGGGTTACACTCTGAACAGGTCAAGTAACCGTTTACAGGCAAGTTAGAGAAGCCAGCTGAGCTAATGTACGTGTTTTTGGACTGCTGGGGAAGTCACAAAAGCACAGATCTCCACAGAGAAGATTCAAACCCCAAACCTTATTGCTGTGAGGTGACAGTGACTGAGCCGCCACACCCAAGCTTTTTATTTTTATTCATGCTTTCTTTTAGCCACAAAGTATAATTTTTAACAAACGTTCACATTTGACAAACTATTTAAATGATACTAAAACAATCAATTTGCAAGATGTATTTGAGAGCAGAGGCTATTAAATCATCAGAACACAGTGTCCCTGTTTTTATGTGCTTATTTTCCTCTGCATGCAGCGTTGCTTTAAAAGGCGTTGTTTCCTGTAGAGCCTTCATACAGCAGATGAAGTGGAGATGTCTCGCTTGAGCCGCTCTCTCTCTCTCTCTCTCTCTCTCTCTCTCTCTCTCTCTCTCTCTCTGTCTTTGTCTGTGTGTGTCTGTGTGTGTAGCGATCAGTGCCTCTCAGGCAGAGCCAACCCAAATTGTTTGTCTTTGTGTTATTTCCGGCCGGTTGGGCCTGCTTGATGTGCTCGGCCTCTGTCACTTTTGTCTGGGGCGCAAATGGTCCCAGCAGGCTGGGCTACATCCACCATCACAGGCACGCCGACCTCCCCTGCTCCCTCCCTCTGCCTGTCCAGATCCAAACGGGCTTTCTTCATCTGCTCGTGCTGGAGCCGTTTCACTTGGCCCATCGTAGGTGTATGGAGGGGGTTGTGTGTGTGGGAAGGGGTGGAGGATGTGTGGATGGGGGAGCGCATGTTGATGGGGGGAAGTCTTCTTTCTCCTATTCTGCACCTGCTCCTCAGGAGGTCATTGGAGGAGATGGAGACAATTCTTGCCTCAGGCGTCAGGCATGCCACTCTACCGAAAAAATAATAATAAAATCTGCTTTCCCTCAAACACACACACAAACACACAGTTTCTCATATCCAGCACGACCCCCACCCCCCCAACTCCGCCCCCCCTCCCCCTGAAACCCACCCCAGGCACCCGACTTGCTCATTTCCCAATTACGAGCAGGTCAGTAGTGTTATTACCGTGATGGCAGAGCTATTTCACCACTCCTCTCTAAAGGTCTCCATTATTGGCATCTCATTGTGTGAAGGAGGGGCAGGGAGGAGTTCAGGCCCATTTTATTAGATTTGTCACATATGACTCTGTGTGCAAACACACAACCTTGATGAGCATGAAATGCCTTTTTTGTGGAGGGAGCAGCTGTTCCCTTAATGCACCACTTCATCAAAATGAACGCGGCTGAAAAAAACAGCAAGAATTCAATTCAGGTTCTTGTTACGCTTCTAATAATAAAAGTATTCTTTTTTTTTTTAACTAAGAACGAACAATCAGCTTATTTTTCATTCGGAATTATTCATTCATTATAATGAACGTGACGTTGGAGCTGCATAAGCTTGACTATCTTCATACACACACAGTGTTTGGAGGTTGTAAATTATATAACTAAGCCTCGGAGCTGTGGCAGGGAATAATAATGACCAATGTGAAATGAACAGCACTTGCTGAATGGAGCTGGAGCTTTGAGTCACAGTCATTAGCAAAAGTTTGGCGGACAAAAAAAAAAAGGTTTAAAATGTGTAAGAATAAATAAATCAACGCTTTCCCTCCACCGTAAATGTGTTTAGACATTTTCTTTGGTGTCGTCTGAGGTTATGTTTTTGTTTTTTTAGTAACCCCCTCCAGTGAGGTTGTGTTTTATTTTCCGTTTGTTTGATTGTGTGTATTTGTTAACAGGATTACACAAAAAGTTATGTTCATAAAATTTTCATTTCCATAAATTTTCTCCCAAAGGTGGGGCTTTGGACAAGGAACACTCCATTAGATTTTGGAGATGATCCAGATCAAATTCTGGATGCATGACTGTTTTAAATGGTTCTCTTATAGGACAGCCTTCCAAACTTTCCAGTTAGCATGAAAATATGTTGATTTTCATCATCTGGTGGTTTTTATTGACGTCAATGAAGCTGCGATCTGCTAAAATGTGTTAAATAGTTTGTATTTACCTGTTTGAAAAGCCACCATTTATCTGTTTAAGACGTAGATTCGTCAGTTCCAGTAAGGCAAGATAATGGCAATAATAACAATATACACATATTAAACGAACAAATTAGATATAAGCTAATGAACTTCTATATAATATAAAACTAGGTGCACGTACACATAATAACTTAAAGAAAAAGATTGTTAGGGTTAATTTTTCCAGAGATCATTGTTTTGATTCAAGCATTATTTACTTATGATAATGTTTAATATTCTCCCAATAGCGGACCAATCAGAACGCACTTCTCCCATGTAGTATATAGTAACAGAATTAACTTGTTGTTTCACAACATTGAATGTAATTATAAGTGGATAACAATGCAACATATTGCATTAAAATAAATCCTAACAAAGGCTAATGCTAAGTTGTGCTAATTGTTTTATTTAAAGTAATTACACTGTAATGTACAGAGTAATGAGTGAAATTGCTGGAGGATGTGCAGGATCTGCTTGGTATGTAAAGATAATGTTGTACTCTTGTGTAATTTTGATGACACTTATTTTTAATGTAAGGATTTAATTTGTGTTTGTTGTTGGGATTTGTGTCACAACATGTCTTTGAGCAGTGTGGAGTAAACTTGGTTGGGGTAACAGATGTCTTTAGCCTTCTATTTTCTGATTAATGAGCTGTGTCTTTGTGTGTGTGTCCCTGTCTATCTAATGCCCACCTGGACGAACACACACACACACACACACACACACACACACACACACAAACACTGACTTCCATTCATTTTCACCATGGCTCTAATTTATAAACTCTGTCTGTGTTTTTGACGAGCAGCTTTAAGAAAATATGCTCACTGCATGGTGAAGGCGATGAAGGGCTTCCTGCTGTAATTGGTCACGGTGTGTGTGTTTTTTCTCAAGGTAAAGTGCTGCGTTTTGCTTGCAGAGGTCCTTGCTGGTACACAGCCATCTGTTCATCCATCCTCTTTATCCAGCAGCACTCATAAATTGGGCTCAGGACCAAACAGTGATGGAGAAAGCTTTTACCTCGATTGAGTATGGTCCATTCTGATTAATTTGGCTTAACATATTACAGACTCCAACTGCCCTTTTTTTTTGTTTTGTTTTGTTTTTTTTGGGGGGGGGGTGGGGAGGGGGGGGGGTTGGGGGGTGTTATTTATTTCGGGCAAAAACAACTTCATTACATCAGGAGAATAATTGGTGGCATTAGTCTAATTAAAATGCAGCCAAAGGTCAATTATAAAACGGCACATAAATCATGGAGGAGGCGTGTCAGGTTGAGAGGTCGCAGCCGGCTGAATAAGTGCTAAAGCTTATTATATTTCAGGTATAAAAACAAAGCTTTGTGCACACAGGTGGGCTTCATGAGCTACAGATTAACAAGCAGAGCGCAACTACATTCTACTATTAAAGTAGAACTTGTATTATGTGTTAATAAGATCTTCCTCTTTTTTTATATCAGTGTTTTGGATCCGCAGTCGTATTTGGGCAACGTTTTTGTACTCGGGAATGACCCGCTGCTGATGGATGTGTTTCCTTATCAAAGGAGATAATTGAAATCTAAATAATTCAGCATGCAGCATAAATATGGGATATGGACCACATGTCCTTTTTTCTGCATGGGTTCAATTTATATAATACTGAAATCAAGACTTTACATACAACAGAAATATCACTACAGTGAGCAGTGTTATGGACTGTATCATACATAGTCCATACCATTGGGGCAGCCATAGCCTAATGGTTAGAGATGCGGCTTTGGGACCGAAAGGTTGCTGGTTTGATTCCCGAACCAGAGGAAAAATGTGTGGCGTTGGGTGAGTGAGCTGCACCTTTCCTTCCTCCACCTTCATGGCTGAAGTGCCCTTGAGCAAGGCACCTAACCCCCAGCTGCTCTCTGCTCCCCCAATGTGTGGCAGCCCACTGCTCCGAGTGTGTGTGTGCTCACTGTTTACGTATGTGTGCTCACTTTGGATGCCTTAAATGCAGAGGCAATAATTTCCCTTGAGGGATTAATACGGTATAGCAAAATCAAAATACATGAATGGTGGCATAGTGGTTAGCACCTCACAGCAAGAAGGTCCTTGGCGTCTTTGTGTGGAGTCTGCATGGGTTTATTCCAGGTAAACTCCCTTCCTCCCACAGTGGGCAACAAGGTAGTGGTAAGCACTTCACAGAAAGAAGGTCCTGGGTTCGAGTCCCAGGCTCAGCGAGGGTGTTTCTGCATTAAGTTTGCATGTTATCCTCATGGGTGTGTGGGTTTCCTCCAGGCACACTGGTTTCCTCCTACAGTCCAAAGACTTGCACATTAGGCTAATCATCTGTTTCAAATTGCTCCTAGGTGTGAGTGTGAGTGTGGATGGTTGTGTGTGTTGGCGAGCTTGTCAGGGTGTATCTCGCTTTCGCCCCGAGTTGTCTGAGATCCGCGTAGACTCGCGCAGCCACCACGTAACTCGAACAGGATTAAGCAGTTCGGCAAATGAGTAAATGAGTGAATGAGCGAATGTTAAAGCTATAATGATGTTCATACTCAAGTTCCAGTTAACACAATGAACACTTTTGAGGTCGTATCGTATATATTTATCATCAAATGATTCATTTTACTATTTATATTCTTATGACTCTGGGTTTCTCTTAACTATAGCCTATGGCTTGCTCATGAGGGATAACTTTATACATTTCTAATTTGGATCCAGATTTCAGTCAAGCTGCATTCTGAAAATCCATTGTTAAAAGTGCCACATTTAAAAAATTGATTTTGAATTCAATTCTTTAAAATGAGCATGATGTCACACCTTTGTAATCTATGCACAGGACAAATTTCTTACTGTATCATATCCTTTTCATAAAATATTTATACGATACGAAATAAAATCCAGTGACATAACCCTCTCTGAGGAACAACAACAACAACAACAACAACAACAACAAAACCTATACTCTACTACAGTGATACTACGTGTACGTACAGACATGTTTTTCTTTATTTCTATTATTTATTATATTTTTTGTGTCAATTTTAGCTGTCTTTTAAATTTTTACTTATAAATATGAACAAAATGGCTTTCTAAGCCTAAAAAGAAAAATAAATTCACTCTCTTACTCACTCACACATTTGCCAAACCGCTTAATACTACTAGGGTTGTGCAGAAGGCTGAAGCCTATCTCAGCCGACACTGGGTGAAGGTGGGGTACACTATGAACAGCTCGCCAGACCATCACAGGGCAACACACACACACACACACACACACACACACACACACACACACACACACAACCATTCACACTCAGGTCACACCAAGGGTCAAATAGAAACACCCAATTAGCCTAATGTGCATGTCTTTGTACTGTAGGAGGAAACCAGAGTACCTGGAGGAAATTCAGATTTTTTTTTTAAGGGTCTGAGATTTCCTTGTGTTTTAGGCTGTTTATGGACTTCTACAGTTTTTTTGGGTAAACAGTTTGGAACAGTCAAGCAGTCATCCTGCTTCGCATAGTCAAGAGTGACAAACCTGTCATCTGTTCTCCTTCTTTCACTCAATTACACGGACACACACACACACATACACATGCATGCACATGGACACATTGACACACAAGTCGCTGTTTAAGTGAGAAACATAAATCAATATTGTGGATGTATGGCAGGGTGTGGTGTGTGAGCGGTGGCGAGGAAATGAAACTGATGACGTGACTTAATGCTGGTACTTCGGCTCATGATAAGACGTGCGCCACTGCCTCCTTTTCTTCTTTCTGATCCCTGAATATGGCAGTGTGGTTGTGAATCGCTTCTATACTGTAATATGACCGTATGTAAACGGTTATCACCACTTTGATGCAATGTCATTCATTCATTCATTTTCTGAACTGCTTAATCCTAATTAGGGTCGCGGGGAGGTCTCAGCCGACTCTGGGCGAGGGCGGGGTACACCCTGGACAGCTCGCCAGGCCATCGCAGGGCCAACAATCACACAACCATTCGCACTCACACCTAGGGGTGATTTGGAACAGCCAATTAGCCTACCATGCATGTTTTTGGACTGTGGGAGGAAACCGGAGTACCCGGAGGAAACCCACACAAGCACAGGGAGAACGCAAACTCCACAGAGAAACGCCCGAGCTGGGAATCAAACCTAGGACCTTCTTGCTGTGAGGCGGACGTGCTAACCACTACGCCACCGTGCCGCCTTGATGCAATGTGTAAACTGTTAATTTTTTTCTCTCTTGTTGCTTTGTGTATTGTCTTAAAATCCATTTCTGTGTGTTAAATAGGGCCCCATTTGAACACTCCATAAACGTGTGGCTGCAGGGACGGAATTAATGACTGAGAATTAATGAAATTTTTAATTTAGGTGTAAAGTATATACACAGAAAAACAGAAATAATTTAGATTTTGAATATTGTTCGGTGGTGAAACTATCTTCTAGTGGCTCACGGTGAGCACTTATGCAGTACATAAGGTAGGGTTCAAGCTGTGTCGGTACACGTGAACTGAAGGATTATGGGTTAGGTGATGGAAAATATAAGCTTTAAAGGAATAAATATGAGTGAATAAATCTTCCAAAGCTCGCAAACTTTACTATCCTTACTTTTATGTACAACCTTTTAGTAGCTATGAGTACAAATACGTCAGGAAGGACCCCTTTATCAGGGTGTGTGAGATCATCTTTTTGGTTCTGATCCACAGTATTTGGTGCCAGTGGCCTGTAATGCTAGGTGGGTGAGAACGCCAGATTGGTATCCGTATGGTGTCAGAGGGCAGTTTGTAAAACACAAGCCAAGGACCATTCTGTGCATTTGCAGCAATTTTTTTCATGGCGTAATCCATATCCAGGTCAGAATACAGAAAGGAAGCATCAACATCTATAATTATTAATACTGTTTGGTGTGTGTGTGTGTGTGTGTGTGTGTGTGTGTGTGTGTGTGTGTGTATGAATGTGGGTGTGTGTGTGATTACTTGTATATGCTACATATTGAGAACTGGAATATGTTTTAATCAACAGAGTCAGGACATTTTATTAAAGTAAGGACATATTTCGGCTGGTCATCACTTCCTGCTTCTTCAAGCGGCTGTCTAAAGGTTAAGTTTCGGTTTTATGGTTTAGGTTAGAATTAGATTAGGGTTAGGGTAAGATTAGGATGAGACATTAAGGTTACGGTATGGCACTAGGAATGCATTATGTAGATGAATGTCTGCATAAAGATAGAAGTACAAGATTTTGTGTGTGCGTGGGTGTGTGTGTGTGCTTGTGTGTGTGTGGTCTAGCTATTCATCACAGTGTGGGGACATAAATCTGTTTACACAGTCACATTATGGGGAATTGGCTTCCTTATGGGGACAAACCACAAG
>JAQMYF010000017.1:4946722-4961643 GCA_030014195.1 Neosilurus mollespiculum
TTCTAATTGCCTACAATAGCATTGTTCAATACATTTTCACCAAAAGATTTGGTAAATTTTTTTTTACTTCTTTTTATTAGGAGCCCTTTTAGAAAAAAGTGGTGGTGTATAATATTCACTACACACTACTGTATCTTAGAAAGACTTAAACAGAATTTAAAAATGAAAATGAAAATGTTCATTCAGTTAAAATTATACATAGATAACATTTTTAGGACAAATTAGTGAGTTGTCTTTGTTATTGTATCTAGTCAGAAGGTCCTTAAAAAATCCTGGTTGAAAAATTTCAGTGATCCGGTTCTATTTCTATCCCACTCGCCACTATTTATTTCATATATTGAATTTCTTTATATGAATACGAGCCACGCTGCAGTTTTATTTTACGTACAGCAGGGTAGTGAGAAAGAAAATGCACAGCTTTAATAAACACCCTTCCGTCCTTCAATAGCTGCACGTGATGTAGGGATGGCTTCATGTATTTAGATTTCAGCAGCCATGACAAAGACGTTTAGAATAAAAGAATAAAACTAATTTTAGCTATGAGTTCATATACAATCAGAGGTCATGGAGTATATTCTTTTATATAACTGTATTTTATAGATATAGTATTTGATTTTAAGAAATAATGGCCACGAGATGATTATTAACCCCGAAAATAAAGCTGTGCCCTCTCTGAATGTCTCCAGTGTGCAGTGCTTTTCTTATTTGTCTTATGTGGATTCCTCCACTTGTTATACTGGCACAGTTCTTGCTTTCTAGCCCCCAGACTGCTACCAGAGTCTAAAAAAGAAATTACAATCACTCAAGGCTATCATTGAGTCTTTAGGTTTCGAGGGAAATTCCAGCAGAAACTGGCAGTGATAATGTTGTATATGTTCTTGTAGAATTCCGCCCAATGCTGACTGTTGTGCTTCAATATATAAAAATATCTACTGGATATAAAAGTCTACACACCCTGTTACAATGCCAAGTTTTTGTGATGTGAAAAAAAAAATGGGACCAATATATAAATAATTATAGAACTTTTTTTCCCACCTGACTTGAAGCACAATTTGATTTAATGACAGCATTCGGTCTTTTTGGGTCACACCCTATCAGCTTCTTGACTTGGTAATCTTTGCCCACTCTGCCTTGCAAAAGTCCTCCAAATCCGTCAGGTTGTGAGGGCATCCCACATGTACATCCCTCTTCTGGTCACCCCACAGAATTTCAGTTGGATTTACGTCTGGGCTATGGCTGGGCCATTCCAAAACTTCCATCTTTCTCTACCGAAGCAATTTCTTTGCTAATCTGAAGGTGTGCTTTGGGTGGTTGGCCAATATCCCCCCCCAAAAAACTAGAAAAATAAAACAATGTTTTGTGTAACTGTTTAAGAATTCACACTAAAAATATATTTGATTTTATTTACACCATAGTCAGCCTTCATGACTTAAATGCTATTTCCCCCAACAGCCGTCATGACTATTAGACTCAATAGCAAAAGCCTCAGTACTAGAACACCAATTTCATATGGAGTATGTCTTACCATTCCACACTGCCTCATTTAACCATATGGGCTGTTAGGGAGGAACAAAGGGTCCGTTATTGGAGGCGTGGAAATTAATTACTCGTGTGTGTTCAACAGCTTTGGTGCAGTAAGGTGCTTAATGCACTCTGAAATGCAATTTCGTCCGATCGAAGATCTGCTCCTTTTCTTTTCGTCATTGATAATCAAGATATCATCAGTATACCAAGGGATCATGAGGTCAGCGGCTATCATCATATGTGCAAACTTGATCATTTTCAGCATGCTCACTGTCATTGTAGCCATCTTGCCCTAAAGGTTATTTGTTTATTCATTTATTTTTCTATGTGTGGTTGGTCAGTAAACTGTCTTGCCAGTAACCAAGTACTTTGCCTTCCAAACAATGCCAAAAGTATGTCGACACCTCACTTCAATATTTCATCCCAAAGGTGTTCAGGACTTCAGTGTAGGGAAAGTGTACAAAGACTTTCCACACAACTGTCTTCTTGCAATTGTGTAGCAACAGTTTGAATACCAATCACACGTTGGTGTGGAGGTCCAGTGTCCTTGTACTTCAGTGCATCAGTTCAAGTTCAAGTTCAAAGAGTTTATTGTCATGTATATACAGCCAGAAAACATGTTTCCCTGTACAATGAAAATCTTCCTCTGCTGTCCACACTGAATACCAAAAGTATAAAAAAAAAAAAAAAATTGGTTAAACAAAACAAAAACAAACAAACAAGGATATCGATAGACTACGCGACAAGAAATATAGAAATATAGATAGAGGCTGTATATAGACATAAGACTGTGGCTGTGCAATGTAAATTCACTGTGCAAAATTGTGCAAAAAAATATTAACTATACAATAAGATTATAAATACTGTGTGCAGCATCATCAGGTTTATGTGTAATATTGCATGTGCAGTTGGCGAGGATGTAAACTGTCAAATGAGGCATTATATATTCCTGTCATCTGTTCAGGAGTCTGATGGCATTAGGGAAGAAGGTGTTCCGTAATCTGGAGGTCCTGCATTTCATACTTCTATACCTCCGGCCTGAGGGTAGTGGGAACCGTCCTTGTTGGGTGTGGGTGGGGTCTTTGATGGAGGCAGCTCTGCTGTGTACTCTGCGGTGGTAGATGCTCTGCAGAGAGGACAGTGAGGTCCTGTTGATCTTCTCAGCAGTCTTCAGCACTCTCTGCAGGCGTTTGCATTTATTCATCTCATCCAATCTCATTTGGGTGATAACGCCTGATAATACCCACTGTTCTATCAATTTTTAGGTCAGATGCGAGCATGAGGGGTCTGTGACCGATATCATCGACGATATCGCTGACTGTCAGCGAGGAATCCGTGCACTGTGGACAATCATCCCGTTTCTTTTAAACTTGTTTCCAAATGTTGGACGATTATACACGATAATTTACTAATTGGTGACTGTCGCCAACTATCCGCCATCATATTGCTGACAGTCTGAGACCGTTGCCGTTAATCACAGATAGCTGTAGATAGTTGGGGACTTAGTTGCAGACAGTCTCAGATGTAGCTGCTGACCATCAGAGCATTATTTTATTTGAGGACATCACATACACAGCTGTGGTCGGTCTGAGACAGTCTGTGACAGTCACCAACTCCAAAACTCACAGGCACTCGCTAAAGAATCGCTCAAATGAGATCGGGCCCTAAGTTTGAGTGCATGTGGAGAATACATCCTGGATGGGACACTAATCCATATCATTCATACCTCACTCAGACCAAATGACATTTTAGAGTAGCTAAACAACCTACTGACATGTGTCTGGGAAATGGGAGAAAACCAGAAAGCCTGGACGAAACCCATATGGAAAATGTGAGAGCATGTGAAACTCCACATAGGCAGTAATCCAAGCTCAGGATCAAACCAGGCACCCTGTGTCTGTAAGGTGGCAATGTCAGTCGATGCACTTTCATAATAACTTCACATTAATTGTTGGTTGCATGAATATAACCCCGAGATCAAGTCCAAGACTAAAGTTGTATCCCCTAGGCTGGATCAGGCATCAACCATGCATTTTAAGCTAACCTCAAAACTATTCTTCACAAACTTTTTTTTTAGTCCTTTATCTTTAGGATCTGATGTGTGATGGGACGCATCAGACTCTGATAGCAATAACAGCACCAGTACAGCCTCTGAGCGAGTGTATATTACAACGTCAGCCTAACAGGACAATCATTGAATTGTGTGTATCGCTTCCATATCCTGTATTGCTCTCATTATTCTTGTTTCTAGTGGTAACATCTTAGTTTTTTCTAATGATATGCTGAGTACAAATGACAAAGTGGTTGAAAAAAAGAGACATTTAGAAGAAAAGAGTTTCTAGTTAAGGTCTAGTTAGGTCATTTGCATGGTTTCCGCAAAAGTCTCAGAGGAGGAAAAAGCTCAGACATTTCACTGTTTACATACAGTGTTCAAATCCACATTAACCAGTTACTTAGCTCAGAAGGCAAGATTTAAATGACTTATCTATCCATCCATCCATCCATCCATTATTTGTACAACGTATGTTTCAGGGTCAATAGGAAAGCTGCAGCCAATCCCATCTGACTTTGGGTCACACCCTGGAAACGTTGCCAGATTATTGCAGAGCTAAGACAGACATGAACAACCATTCACACTCACATCCACTCCTATGGACAATTTAGAGTAGCCAGTTGACTTAACATGCCTGCCTTAGGACTACTGGAGGAAACTGGAGTAACCTCACGTAAGCAAGAGGAGACCATGTGAACTCCACACAGAAGGCCCTTGGACAAAATTCCAAAAGCGAACCTTCTCGCTGCGAGGTAGCAGTGGTAACTACTGAGCGACCCTTCCCTGAGTCCATATCAAGGGTCATACTCTTGAATATTATGACTAGATGTTACAGATTTTCATTTTTACCTGGTAGCTCTCTGCTTTGTTGCTGCAAATGCCTCCCTGAATGTATGAAATGCTTCAAATTCATTCAAGTGGATTATTATGGGGTGTCCCAGTAAACGGGGTAGACCACTTAGCAATGCTCTACCAGGCTTCATGTTCTTCTGTCTATTTGTCTGTTTATCACGACGTCCTGCCAATGTGTCACATGACCTACACACTCTGCGATGGCGTCCACCCTTGGACATCCGACCCGCAGAACATTACTCACTGCTTGTAGTTTTGGGCTTTTGACTCTTTCCAGCCCAGACTGTAGATTCATACCTTTATTTTTCCCATTGAATTCCTCTTTCCCTACGTCATCCTCATCCTTTTCTTATTTGGCTTTTCATAATATATACTTCTTTCCTTCTTTTTCCTTTTTCTTAGTTCTCTGTTTTTTCCACGTTGTTTCCCAACCCTCATTTTCTCATGCTCTTAATCTTGTACAATAGCAGAATGTCATGCAGATGAAAAGTTTTTTTTTGTTTTTTTCCAGTCCCATTGCTCTCAGAGTGTGCCATTCGCTCACCTGCTTTTTGTCTGTTTCGGCTTTGATCCTCTCCCTGCGCCTTTTGTTTTTTGATCCTGCATTGGCTGTTCGTAATAGAAATATGAAAGATAGAGCTTGTTCTACATAGAGTGCGCCACTGCCTCGCCCACGTTATTTCGCAAATGCCATGTGATTCCCTCTCGACATGAAATAAATTCGACTCTGAATTATTTCCATTGCGTTGCCGTTTCACCGTCTCTATCTCTGTTCCTCTGTTTAAACTGATTAAAAAGTTTTATGAGCATCCATCAATACTGGGACTTCTGTCTCTGTAATAATAATCTGCCCTTGGCTGTATTTATGTTTGTATTTCCCTCTAGATCAATATATTTAATTATGTTTACATAAAACGAATAAATGAAATCAATGTTGATTCCGATCAGTTTGCTCTCGGTCCTTTACCTGAAACACAGAACAAGATTAATACACAAATAATACACCTCAGTAGCTCACAGCTTCTATCTGTTGCTTGGATTTAACCTCTTTTCACATAATTTTTCAGAATACGCTATGGGTGTCCATAATAGTGACAGTTCTTTGTCACTAATAAACGTCATTACACAATGCAGGATATTAAGAATGCATCAATTGGGTCAGTAAAAAGGAAGGAATTCAAACCGTGAACTTTGTCATCTCCTTATTTCATTGACCACCACTGAGATTCAAGGCTTTCACTCTGTGTACTGTAAGTGTATCCCTTAAGATGGCAGCTGGGAAATGCAGTAAATGTAAGGCCACCTGAGGTGCTAGGGATAAATGTCGTAGCTTTAGCTGTTAGCTGAGAGCAAGTTCATGCAGGTGTCCTTCTCAGATGCCACCCTTTCATCTCCCACATCTCTCAGATAACTGGTTTTGGTGGTTTCCTCAGTCTGAGTAATAAATGGGACGAATCCACACCATCCACTGCAAAAATAGTGAGTTAGCTCTATAATATGAGACTGCTGAGGAGATCAGTACAGCAGTCAGAGATACAGATGAGAAGGGCTGTCTGAACGATTACTCCCTCACTCTCGCTCTCTCTATTAATACATCCTGCCTGCACATCATAGCCCACATCATATGCTTTGAGTCCATATTTAGAATCGACATCGGCTTTGAATAGCTTGGAGCAGTGCAGGAATACACACCTGAGCAAAAAAATTAGTCATATGAGTCTGCATTTTCCAAAATTGTAGTAATTATTAACTATAACATAGAAATATATTGAATAGGTATGCAAATTCTATTAAAAAGTCAATATGGAATTGCTTTCCCTTTAAATTTTCGCAAACATTCAAGTCTCTTGGTTCGACACGCTGAAAGTTTCTTCCATCTGGAAATGTCCAAATTCGTCCACTCGTACTTGACAGCCTCCCAAAGTTCAGTGGTGTTACCAAACCTTCGTCCAACTGATTTATGTTGCCCAGATGTTCTCTACTGGGTTTAAATCTGGACTCTGTCTCGACCAGAACAGGAGCTTGATGCCGTTCTTGTCCAGCCAAGCTTTAGTGGCCTTGGCGGTGTGTGCTGGGGCATTTATTAGTTATAAAACTAATTATTTGATATAAATTAGCTGGTGTTCACACAATTCATCACCTGTAACTGGTAATGATGTATTCTTGGCTTTTACATACTTTTGCTGCTATACCTACAAATATGTCCAGGAGTGTATATCACAAAAGAGGAATATTTTTAAAAATTGTCTTTTTAGATCAACATAAAAATGACTTCAGCTATAAAAACAGAAAGGGCAAAAACATTGATGTATGAGAGTATGTGTGCACAGATCCAAGACAACTAGACACACCCAAGATGTGTGAGTTAGGACTCATAACATGGGAAAAAACTTTAGTTACACATAAATACCAGTGTTAGCATGCTGTGTAGTTACAGTAACATGCATGTATGCTAAAAATATGCTAATGTAATGGCTAAACTCTGTAAGTTTCGAGCGACTGTATGTTTGCTAAACATGTATTCACGAGCTAACGTGGGCAGTGGTGGCTTAATCAGTTAAGGCGATGGGTTACTGATCCGAAGGTCAGTGGTTCAATCCCCACTATCACCACTGTTGGGCCCTTAAGCAAGGCCCTTAACCCTCAATTGCTCAGCTGTATAAAAATGATAATTGTAAGTTGCTCTGGATAAGGGTGTCTGCCAAATGCTGTAAATGTAAAATGTAAGCTAATGTGATTAGTATTAAGATATACTAAAATACTATTTAACATTTCTTCCATGAACTTAAGTCGAATATGATCTCGTAGCTTCATGAGGCATAAGTCGAGCGGGCTGTTAGTCATATTCTACGAGAGGGAGTGGAACAACTCCTGTTTTATTCTCTTCACTGGATTTAAGGAAATGCAGCATTTTAATTATTTTTGAAAATAAAAAAATATATACGGGGGGGCGGTGGTGGCTCAGTGATTAAGGTGCTGGCTTACTGATCCAAAGGTTCAATCCCCATTGTCACCGAGTTGCCACTGCTGTCCCCCCAGTGCAGATAACTGGGTTATCAAAGGCCAGCCATGTCTCTCACTGTCTGTGGTGAGAGGCATGTAAAAGAACCATTACTGTCGTTCGAAAAAGAGCAGGCCATCGGGTTGCCGTCAGCGTGTTTCTGCCCTGCGATGGCCTGGTGAGCTGTCCAGGGTGTACCCTGCCCTTACCTGAGATGGACGCCAGCCTCCCTGTGACCCTAATTAGGATTAAGCGGTTCATAAAATGAATGATGAACGATGAAAATGAATGAATGAAAAAATGCATGTTCTTGACATAAAATACTTTACAGGAAAGACAGTTAGCATGAAGCTAACCTGTTAGCTGAAGTCTGTTTATCCCAGCAGTCCAATTAAGTTGCATTTGGTGGGAAAAAATCTGTTTAATTCTTTTTTTTTTTTTTTTTTAACTTAATACCCGTTTTGATACCAATCCATTGTTAAATCCTCATAGCTTACACTGTTCCTTCATTCTAATGTTTGCTGTGAACATTATCCAGGGCTCTTGATCTGTATCTGCATGATTTTATGCATTGTGCTGCTGCCACATGATTGGCTAATTAGACCTGCATAAATGATCAGGCGTGCAGGTGTTCCTGTTTAAGTAGACTGTGTGTGTGTGTGTGTGTGTGTGTGTGTGTGAGAGAGAGATAAAATTTTAAGAGAAAAAAGGACCTTTGTACAGATAGATTGCTCATCCTTCATCCTGGCAGGTAAAGGATGAAACTTATTATCAGCGTTGGCCAGCGTTTCCTGCTTTTTTACTTAAGTTATTTGACACAGGAAAAAGATTAATCCAGCACATTTCCTTTAGATCATAATGAAGTCATCAGTGACGATCGAACAGTGTCTGAGCTTTGCTGTTGTTAATTTTTTCTCACTAATGCCGATGTGTATATAGATGTGGTGTAACGTGTAAGACATTGAATTTATGTAGGGATGAAAGGAGGCATCTGAATATGTAAATGACTTGATTCAATCTGTGTTTAAGGACGTGTTTTGTGGGTGGAGCCGAACAGGCAAATATATGTATCATAATTGGGACACCCTTTCAACTTTTTTTTATTGAAGACAGTTTGTCTTAGTCAAAAAAGCTACGCTTCATTCAGGTCAAATTACAGGACCAGTGAAGAACATCTCACTCTCACTCATTTGCCAAAATCCTATTAGGGTCACGGAGAGGCTGGAGCCTATCTTGGCTGACGCTGGGCGAAGGCGGGGTACTCCCTGAACAGCTTGCCAGACCATCACAGGACCAACACACACAACCATTTACACTCAGTCATACCTAGGGACGATTTGGAACGGCCAATAAGCCTAATGTGCATGTCTTTGGACTGTGTGAGGAAACCAGAGTACCCGGAGGAAGCCCACAAAAGCATAGAGAGAGCATGGAAACCACAGAGAAACGGTCAAGCCTGGGACTCGAACCCAGGACCTTCTTGCTGTGAGGCGGATGTGCTAGCTACTACGGCAGATACGTGCCACCCTGAACTACATCTATACTAGTGAGAAAGTCAAGGCATACCAATCCCTTGACACATACACTTTTGCGTCTTGCATCATATTTAGGATGCTGAATACCGGAATTTGTCATATGACTTTGGTGGATTATGGACCAATGTACTACCAGACCAACAACAATGATATAAAACTTAATTATACAAGATGTGGGCTATTTTAAATAAAGCAAATAATTATATATGGATGGCAATTTGGTTTGTTTATTATATGCTACGTTTGCTACATACCTGCTTACCTGCCTCCTAACAGTCTCCTGAGAATGCCAGCTTTGTAGTCGCGGTTGTTACTAATTTATTGTTAATAACTACATTATTGGTTGGCATGGTAGTGTACTGGTTAACATACTAGCACCTCTCAGCAAGAAGGTCCTGGGAACAAGCCATAGGCTCGGTTTGGACATTTCTGTGTGGTACATTCTCCCTTTGCTTATGTGGATTTTCTCAGAGTGCTCTGGTTTCCTCCCACAATCCAAAGACATGCACATTAAGCTTACTGGCTGTTCCACAGTGCCCCTAGGCGCAAGTGTGAGAGTGAATGGTTGTGTGTGTGTGTTGGCCCTGTGATGGTGAACTGTTCAGGGTGTACCCCTCCTTCACCCCCGAGTCAGCTGAGATCGGAATTTTGGATGATTTTATCGGTCTTCCCTGTCCATTAAATAGCTCGCAACCATGAACGTTTCCATTTAGCTTCACGTGGCGTCATCAATGATGGTATTCTATAAAAACGACGTGCTAACAACTATGCCACGTGCCGCCCTTGTTGTGGTTTAGCTACCAAAGTATAACCTTTGGTACTGTTTTTAATGGTCTGGTCCTTACTCTGAGCTAACTGTGTAGCCCTGTAGTACGAAACTTGAGACACAGACAGTAGAACACATTGGGTCACATGGTGGCATTAATTTTAGCAAATGATTCTTCTACTGACAAATATCACTGTTTTCTCAAGTATGGACTCAAATCCATCCAACTCAAAACCTCTCTCTCTCTCTCTCTCTCTCTCTCTCCATCATGTAATATCCAGACCAGTGGCACCATATTTGTCTTCCTCTGACTCCTAAAAGCCATCCACAATTGTGTTTTGCGTGTTTAATTAGAGCATTGTGACTGTTTTTTTTTTTTTTCTCTCCTGGCTAAAACCACCCTATTTGATTTATGATTTGCATATTATTTGAAAATAATGTGGCGCTGTCAGAGTCCTTAATTGATATTAGAAGCCCCTGTGGCGCTATCATCAGTGCGCAGATGCTATTCTTATGAGCATATCGTGGTAAGACTTCGGTGTAGCGAGCAGACACATTCTCCCTCCTACTGCTAAAGATGCACCGTGCATACTGCAATATTCATAAATGTAAACAATCCTCCATCTGTTATTGAATGTATTTGAAATGCCATATCTCGGTCCGGGAAGGACGCCTAGCACTTAAAACGCGACAAAAATAGAAACCCAACTTTATTGCTGCAGCAGCTCTTGCACCTGCTTTTGTTTTATTCACTGTGGGTTAATTCAGTTCTACCAAATGAGGTAATTTCATGCTGTTGTGAACAGATGAAACTCCTTTACTGGTGAGGATGGTCTCCTGCGCAGCTGCTGGAAAGGGAACACAGCAAAGGCGATGCTGTGACCTTGTTTACAAGGGGCCTCATATTATGCCCTGGATGGATGTATAACTCTTGTCTTTTAGGCTTTGTTAGTTGCAGAGCATGACGATCGTGCTTGGTCTCTGCATCAAGCAGTTTAGTTACAGCTATCACAGCAGCAGGACAAGAACATCGCCTGTCTTCTAACGTCTTGAAAGGTCATAGAAAAGTCTCTGTGTAGGTGGAAAATAAATATGATTCAGTCTGCCAGACCAAATAAAAGAAAACAACAAAAATGTCAGCCAAAATATAAACTTTACATGAAAAAGCAGAGGTTTCTAATCAAGCCACTAAAGGAAAAATAAACAATTAGGACTACTAACATCAGAAAGAATCCCATTTGAGGATCTGTTAATACACAAATCAGTACAAAAGACACTTTAAACTTTTTAGCAGAGCTCCGGAGCTTCATACTTTTGCAAATGACGTAAAGCCATCAGCTCGATTTTGTGTTTGCGTCCATGCTCACTTGCGCACACAGACACCCAATAAATGAAAAAATAGATGACAGGGTCCAGACTAGACCAACATTGAACAAGCATAGCGAGTTTGAAAGCCCCAGCTGCAGCCGCAGCAAGGAAATGTTCAGAAAGCTAATAAACATTTTTGCCTCTGTGACCTTAAAAGTGGGTCAAGGTCACTCACACACAAATTCATCCTAGCACTCACGGTAGTGACCCAGCATACCAAGTTTGAAAGCCCCAGCTTCAGCGCGCAGCAAGTAAATGCCACTTTGTGGGCGGGAGCTAAAAATATAAATATCGCACGTGCATGCCGCCGCCTTCAGCACTGCGTGCACTTGCACTCCCCAGCTTATTCTATTACTTTACATTTGCAAGTTTCTTACACATGCAAATATTTTCAGAGCTCCGCTTTTAGGTAGTGGCCGAATATGTATGTTCGAGATTATACACATAATAAACACTTTGTTTTGAGCTAAAATCTGTGGTGAGGATAAAAACATTGTTACTCGTTTTAATTAGAGATGCTCTGGATATGATTTTCCTGCCTGATTTGGAATTAATTTTTTTCTGTAAGTGGGTGTCATGGTGGTGTAGTAGTTAGCACATCTGCTTCATAGCAAAAAGGTCCTGGGTTTAAGTCCCAGGCTTGGCCGTTGCTGTGTGGAGTTTCTTTCCATGCTTGCATGGGTTTCCTCTGGGTACTCCAGTTTCCTCCCACAGTCCAAAGACATGCACATTAGACAAATTGGCTGTTCCAAAGTGACCCTTGGTGTGAGTGTGAATGGTTGTGTGTGTGTGTGTGTGTGTGTGTGTGTTCGCCCTGCGGTAGTATAGCGAGGTGTTTGGTGTGTATCCTGCCCAGTGTTGGGTGAGGTGGGCTCCAGCCTCCGCTAATAACATTAAACAGATTAGCAAATTAGTAAGAGGGTGAGTGAGATTTACCTCCTAGTACTTATTTTTGCAGACTGACAGTACATACAAACAACAAACAACTTTTCTTAAATGCAAAATTTAATTTTTACAATCAAAGAAATGATTGCACTTTATAATCAGTCAAAATAATAATAATAATAATAATAATAATAATAATAATAATAATAATAATAATAATAAAAAATACTAGCAGCAGTATCAGTAAAAAATATTGCCAGTATTATTACTACTAATAATAATGAGAATTATTATTAGTATTATTTATTCATTCATTTTCTGAACCGCTTAATCCTAATTAGGGTCGCGGGGAGGCTAGCGCCCATCTCAGCTGACTCTGGACGAGGGGAGAGTACACCGCGGACAGCTCGCCAGGCCATCGCAGGGCAGAAACATGCTGACGTCAATGTAGCCTACTCTTTTTCCGAAAGTCAGCAATGGTTCTTTTACGTTCCTCTCACCACAGACAGTTGGCAGCAGTTGGAACCCGGTGATAGTGGCACTTGAACCCCCAACCTTGGGATCAGTAATCTAGCAGCCTACCACCGGGCCACCACTGCCCTGACTATTATTATTATTATTATTATTATTATTATTATTATTATTATTATTATTATTATTATTATTATTATTATTATTATTAAGGGCAGTTGTGGCTCAGTGGTTAAGGTGCTGGATTACTCATCTGAAGGTCGGTGGTTCAAGCCCCACTATCATTGAGTTGTCGCTGCTGTCCCCCCAGTGCAGCCAACTGGGTTATCAAAGGCCAGCCATGTCTCTTACTGTCTGTGATGAGAGGCATGTAAAAGGGACCTTTGCTGTCGTTTGAAAAGAGTAGGTCGTTGGATTGCCCTTAGCGTGTTTCTGCACAGTGATGGCCTGGCAAGCTGTCCAGAGTGTACCCCGCCCTCGTCCAGAGTCCGCTGAGATGGACGCCTGTCCCCCCGCGACCCAATTAGGATTAAGTGGTTCAGAGAATGAATGAATGAAATATTATTATTATTAATATTTAGTAACAGTAAGGTATGTCAGTCTGGGGTCTGAACCTTCTCAACCTCCAACAGTGTTTCATCAGTGCCCAGTATGCTCATCTCTCCATAAGTCATTTAATGCAAAACAAACTCTAAAAAATCTTATTTTAGGAGAAATTACCGTCGTTATATACAAATGAAACCTTGTAAAATGAAAGAGAGAGAGAGAGAGAGAGAGAGAGAGAGAGCTGCCTGAAGGTTAAATGCATGATTTCCCTGATTCTGTGTTAAAAAATGATAAGAAATTTATTTTCATGTCACATCCTTCATGTTCTTTGATGATAAAGCAAACATATGATGAGACATTATAAAAACATCATAAAGACATTCTGTCTGCTACTACCACTATTGCTATGACTGCCTTTTCAGCTGTCCTTTCAGTTTTTTAGTAAACATATGCCGTCCTACTGTTGGTGTTTTTACATGAGTGTTATCATTGGTCACAGTGGTACTCAGTTGGCCACCGGTAAGCACCTCATCTCATATACAGGAGCACCGATCTGAACCCAAAACGATCTTTTTTAATCTTTAAATGTGCCTACAACAGCAAAACTGAGCAGAATATCATACAGCATAAAACTGGCTTAACTCATCCCATTACACACTAATAGGGCAATATAGAGTTCTCCTGTGGTGTTGTTTTCGTCTCTGTATTAAAACCCGAACTGTTAATGAACCGTACATTAAAATAAAGAGCAGTAAGGCAAATTAGCGAGTTAATATTTAGTGGCATTAAACACAAATCACCACTTGTGCTTGCATACTGTAATTGTAAATTAATTCATTTAATCATTCCTTCATTTGCTGAATCACTTAATCCTACTAGGGTCACAGGGAGGGTGGAGGCTATCTCTGCCAAATCAGGTTACACGCTGAATAGCTCGCCAGGCCACTGGAGGACAAACATACACAGCCATTTACACCTAGGGGCAATTTGCAACAACCGCTTAGCCTAATGGGCATGTCTTTGAACTGTCGGAGGAGTCCGGCATCCCCAGAGGATATCCGTGCAAGCACGGGAAGAACATGCAAATGCCACAAAGAAACACCCTAGCCAAGCCTAGGACTCGAACCCAGGACCTTCTTGCTGTGAGGCGGAAGTGCTAACCACTACACCACCAATACTAATAAAGTATTAGATATTTCAGTGCAGCAACTAACCAACAAATTAGCACTATAAGCACTAAAGGCATCAAAACTATTTCCATTGAAACAACTTAATTGTTGTCGCGGTTTTTCCAGTGTTTTTTGTCTTGGATCCTTCATGATATTGAACAAGAAGCTTCATAGTTATATTCAACAACGGAAATTGCTTTCAAATAACAGACTGCAGAAGGGGAATATTGGATGATGCTTATCATCCTGAGGGTTTTCAGGTCTACAGGTTGCCACCTTCAAGACTTCGACAGCCCTTTGATGCTTTAAGTGCTTTTGACTTTGAAGGAGAGTTTTTAAACCCCCCACCCCCCGAGCGTTCTGATGTTATGCATAAACATGAAGGTCTGTATGTGAATCTGTACGTGGGGTCATGATCGAGAGGTCATGGGCTTGAATCCCCATTACATCTCTACCATGTCTATAGCACAAGTGTGCCTCTGTCCATCCAGCAATATAAATAGGTACCTGTAAAAATACTGGGAAGGTACAGTAACCTCTAACCAGGAGTTGAACTCTTAGTCGCGTCAAACTACAGAATCCAGGATGAGCTCCGGCTATGATGAGCCACTCGGCTCATATATATACTGTGTGTGTGTGTGTGTGTGTGTGTGTGTGTGTGTGTGTATATATACATATATATATATATATATATATATATATATATATATATATATGTCTGTGTGTGTGTGTGTGTGTGTGTGTGTGTGTG
>JAQMYF010000017.1:4961649-4973266 GCA_030014195.1 Neosilurus mollespiculum
TGTGTGTGTGTGTGTGTGTGTGTGTGTGTATATACATATATATATATATATATATATATATATTGCAACATTCCATGAGCCTATCCCATGAGTAGTGGTGAAGCCACGAGCTGAGGAGAGAAACTCACTGCTGACAAAGTTTGAGCTAACAAACAACTTTAACATAACTTAGATGCATAAGTCAATTTAATGGGTAATTTACAACCTGAATACTCTTTTGAGAACTGAAGAGCATTGAGCTTTTGTACTGCTGTCTCAGGAAACATCTGACGAAGCATCTGGGCCATCCAGCTCTCTGGGGTTGTGTTTAACCCTCTGTGGTTGCTCCTGTATTGCTACAACAGCTCCAAGTTTTTCTTTGTCAAGCAAAAAAAGCTCTTCACCAGTTACAGAGATTGGTGGTGAGCAGTCCATGGTGAACCTTCTGCTGGTTTTCACGGTACCTCCGTTACATGCATGAGGTCGTGTCCAACCAGCTCACCAGCTTCAGACAAGCTCACCGCGACTTCACAGCTCAGGGGATTTTTATGGATATTGGCCGAATTTTCCTGATTAGCTTAATGCTTTTAAAAACGAGTTCAGCACTTTATTGGCTCCAGTGAATTTCAGACTGCCTGTGACAGGGAACCGGTGTTACTTGGTTCATCTCTTCTGTGCCTTTCTACAAAGCTAACATTTCCTTTAACACTTGTTTAACTTCTTTTTTTCCCTGTTTGAATTCCGTTTCCTGTGCAAACCACTCTGAACAGTAAATTAAAACATTTATGTTTGGACAGAAATGTAGTTAGCACCAGTCGTAGTTTGTTGACAGTTTGAACAAAGTGTTTCTTTTAACATTAAAACCACGCTTCCTTTGTGTTTTCTCTGACGGCATTTTGTTGAATTGCTAGGATCTCAGCCTCGGTGAGCATAAACCATAAGTGTGTGTCTGCCATTTCCGGTGAAGCGTTATTCACTCCGAATAATGATTTATGATTGCACCATTCCCGTGTAGTATATACTATATACTGTATGTTTATATGAAAGTATTTATATGGATACAGAAAGAAGGCTCTTTTGCATTCATTTCATCCATATTTGTGCATGTTTTCTGAAAGCTTACAGATATGGACCTAATGGAGCAGCTCCACTGGAAATTTCCGTGCAGTGTAGCCAAGTTCAAAACAAAGACTTTTTTCAAAATGACTGAAGTCAGGCTCCCGAGTGGTCCAGTGGCATCTCTATCATCCTGGAGGTCATGAGTTTGAGTCCACATTGATGCACAAACCCATCTGAGTAGCTTAGTGTTCAGGTTTTGAATGAGGGATGGCATATGCTCCCTTCCCTGTCACTTAAAGCGGTCACTAGCCAATCATGCATACAAGGCGGAGGATAGTGCTTTCCTCTGAAGTGTGTTCCACTGCGTATGAATATGCATACGCAGCTGTTGAAGGCAGCAAACTGGTATCACGTGTCTTAGTGGAAGCACGTGTTTGCACTCGTGTTTCCCTGGTCGGTCGAGGTCACGTGACAGTCAGGTGTAGTTGACAGGTGAAAATTGGCTTTGGCTGAATTAGGAGAGAGAAATTTATGGTGTATTTCTTTGAGGAGATGTTTTGCGATTTAATAAGAAGTTTTAATATCGGTCGATGTTTAAACATTTGTTCCTGCACCGCCGTATTTGTTGTTGTCAGAAACTTTTAACTCTGAGCTGCCCTCTAGTGGCCGTATTCCCTAATATCCATGCCAGCATGAAGGACACTTGGAAGTAAGCTACATCACAGTTATATTTATTTTCATACATAAGGTACACACATAAGGTAAACTGAAATGAACCTCTAGCCACTGTTACACGTTGTTGTTTCTGTTTTTTATAAGCGTTAATATTGTGCCTCGTGCACCTATCTCAGAACTGTGATATTTATTGCTGACCCCGTGCTGTGTCAGTGTGATGAGAGTGAACATATCTCAGTAGACAGGTAATTAGAGGCCGCATGGTGAGCGAGACTTCTGCACCTGCCCCGTCTCGCTGTAATTGTCCCTGACAATGAGCAGGACCGCAGTGAGCTCCGTGTGCCAAAAAACCCACAGTGCCTGGCTTGATATATTTCAGATCTATAACAGACCTTTAGAGTTGGGGCTGCAATCAGTGGCCCAAACCAAAGAGTCCCCCCAAAGCACATGGCACAGAGCTCTCATTACGGTGGTGAGTGGCTGGATTTATTTTAGCTTTAGCTGTCGGGTGTAGATGAATGTTGTCTTGCTGAGCCAGTCATTGTCTCCATCTGAAATACTGTAGCTAGCTGAAATAGCAAGGCTGTTTTTTTTTTGTTTTTTTTTTTTTTGGGGGGGGGCGCAGGTACAGCTCATATACAGTATAGTGTACAGATATCCTTTAGATCACAGCAATCTGTAGTTCTGGATTCTGTTTGATCAGAAGTTGTTGGTCATTCCTCTACAACAGCAGATCCGACAGATCCCTCCGGCTTCACGTTTAATCAGAGGTTTATATTAATGCGTATTTTCTAGTCTATTATTATTTCTGTGGTACCCAGTGGTGCACAGGTATCACTTATATACAGGATGCTCTACATAAACGTATCATGATCCCGATTTGAGCCGATCATATTCCGATATCATTCCAATGTATTGGCCAAAATTATTTTTTTCCGATTGGCACTGACGTTCTCCATTGTGTCCAGATGTTAATCTAATGTTACTACGGTCAAGACCAATGCCACTCCAGTTTGTACTGATGTTGTTCCAGAGTTGCTCCCATTTTTTTCCAAATTTTATACCAATGTTACACCGGTGATGTACTTATGTATACCGATTTTTTTTTCGATCGGTTATGTATACCGATGTACTCCAAACACATTGGTTATGTATACCGATGTACTCCAAACACCACATTTTTTTTAACACTCCCAAAATATTTCTCTCTTTCCCAAAACTCTCCCCAAAATTCTACAATGTTGTCTGATGTTCTCCGATGTACACCAGTGCCACCACAAATGGTCATGTTTTTGGTCTGGGTACCAACAGCAGATTTTTGGGTCATCAGAATTGCAGTTTGCTTACAATAGTCCTATGATTGCCCTACATTAAACCCCTAATATTTGAATGACAATTTTAGGTCAGGTGTACATGCTGTATGTCACATACCAAAACCTACATCAGTCCCTTCTGTCATATCACGGTTAAATTCGTACGATAATACTATTCACAGATTTATTTCTTTTTTTGTGAAAGAGGCTCTTATCTGTAGTGTATTTTAGGCTGAATCCTTATTTAACCTTATTTATATTCCTAAATCAGTGAATGAGAAATGTTTTCACCGGAACAGAAGCATACGCCTAACTTCCCTCACAGATCTAAAAACTGCTGATCACAGGAATTGCGTCAGACGCATAGAGCCGAAAACCAAATAAGTTTTTCAATTCTTCAACTGTTTTTTCTGGAGAACATCTTAAAACCTTAAAACACTCACTTACTCATTTGCTGAACCGCATAATCATATTAGGGTTACAGAGAGGGTGGAGCATGTCTCAGCCGACCCTGGCGGGGTACATCCTGAACAGTTCACCATTCCATCCCAGGGTCAAAACTTACACAACCATTCACAGTCACACTCACACCTGGGGGCAATTCGGAACAGCCGATTAGCCTGACTGAGGGAGGAAACCGCAGTACCTGGAGAAATCCCACGTTGCACGGCGAGAACATACTAACTCCATACAGAAACGCCCAAGCCAAGCCTGGGACTCGAACCCAGGACCTTCTTGCTGTGACGCGGTTGTTCCGCCCACCTTTATAACACCCAGTAGAGAACATCTGGGTAACATAAATTAGTTGGACGGTAGTTTGGTAACACCACTGAACTTTGGAAGGCTGTCAAGTACGAGTGGATGAATTTGGACATTTCCAAATGCAAGAAACTTTCACCGAGTCGAACCAAGAGACTTGAACGTTTGCGAAAATCTAAAGGGAAAGTAATTTCATATTGACTCTTTAATAGAATTTGCATACTTATTCTATATATTTATATGTTATAGTTAATAATTACTAACTTTTTGGAAAATACACCCAGGAGTGTATATTGACGTATATAGACGTATCTGACGTGTTCCGTACGACCACAAAACATTTACTGAACGTTTTTCTAACTTGCAGCTAGTATATCATGGGCGTATAGGCAGCATTTAGGGGGACTGGTATATAAAATGGGGCTCAAATGAGGAACCGGTCAGTACTCCTCAAGACTCCATCACTGGTTATAAGTTGCGAACGCTGCCAACACGCTAGGCATTCGATTGTTTAAGTTATACGTAGCTGCAAAGTACGCTAGACATTCTATTTAAATTATCTACAACTTATGGCCAACGTATGTGGAACATATGAGCCACATGTTAGCATATGTCGAATAATTTGTGCATGCACGGAATTTTTCGATGACCTCGCCGTACTGCGACTTATACCAGCGTCCTGTAACTTATACCAGACTTACCCATAACATATTCGGCATACGCCAGTGCATTCGCCAAATTTCCCACATGGCATACGCCGGCTAAATCACTGACGTGTGGCAGGGGCTTAAGAAAGAACAAGCGAACCCATGTGGACTGTCTGACTTCACTGTCTTCATGAGGACTCGAGGAAAATGGTTGTGTTTTTTATTTAATAACTTTTTCTATTTGAAGATGTTTGAGTGTTCTGTAGCACTGCACACATTCTAGACGTTCTCACTGCATCAAAGGTTCTTGAATGCTATCCTTATGACTATAGTGAATTGGATTTGATGTTTATTCTCTGTGAGACTCTCAAGAGGAAGAAGACCATTAAAGTGTAGGACACGTGAAGCAGCACTTGAGATTCTTTTGTTGGAAACTACAAAAAGCTTTTTTTTTTTTTTTTTTTTTGCTTGAAATTTGTGCGACTTGGATTTCTAAAGAGATGGAAAAAGTTCTATTGGCAGATGTTTTACCATCTCCAGAAACCCTCAGCTCGATCTTAGAGCATGACCCTTAGTACAATAAGGATTATCTTGTGAGGTTTTTGAAATTAAGCATCTTCCAGGTGAATAAATGTGAATGTAAACAGCACGACGTCTCTATTTTTAAATATTTCCTCTCTGAATTACTTGGCTGGGCAGGTTTTATTGATTTCTCTGTACTTTGGAATTAAACCTCACTCTGTTACTTTGCATTTGTCCCCCTTGTTTTTTTTCAGATTTATCATTATGAATTATGAGCTGGATGGCAGAGTGCAGTTTGCATGTTCTCCACATATGTCTGTGGGTTTCCTTTGGGTGCTCTGGTTTCCTTCCACAGTCCAAAGAGGCTAATTGGCTATTCCAAATTACACCCCAAGGCAATGTGCGTGTAAATGGTTGTGTGTGTGTTTTAGCCCTGCAATGGACTAGCGAGCTGTTCACGGTGTACCCCGCCCCTGCCTCCACCCAGAGTCAGCTGGGATTGGCTCCAGCCTCCCTGTGTTCCTAATAAGATTAAGCAGTTTGGTGAATGAACGAATGAATGGATGCGCTCATTTCATGGAACCGCTAATTACATGAATGCTGGTGCTCATCGCAGCCGACAGTGGGCGAAGGTGGGGTACACCTTGAACAGCTCCCCAGACCATCGCAGGACAACACACACACCTTGGGGCAATTAGCCTCATGTGAATGTCTTTGGGCTGTAGGAGGAAAGCGGAGTACCCAGAGGAAACCCATGCAAGCACGGGGAGGACATGCAGACTCCTCACAGAAATGCCCAAGCCTGGGACTCGAGCCCAAGACCTTCTGGCTGTAAGGCAGACGTGCTAACCACTATGCCACCTAATGGATAGAGCAGCGTTCTTGGGACCAAAAGGTTGCTGGTTCAATTCCCGATCCAGCAGGAAAAATGTGTGGCGGTGGGAGAAGTGAGCTACACCTTCCCTTCTTCCACATTCATTTCTGAAGTGCCCTTGATCAAGGCGCCTAATCCTCAACTGCTCTCCATGTGGCGCAATGTGTGGCAGCCCACTGCTCCGAGTGTGTGTGTGTGTGTGTGTGTGTGTGTGTGTGTGTGTGTGCTCACTTTGGATGGTTTAAATGCAGAAGTCAAAGTTTCCCTTGCGGAATTAAAAAAAATAATAATAATGAGTAATAAATTTACCCCACTCAGTTCATGATTAGTAGTCAGCAGGTTTCCACAGTCAACGAACCACCGTAGAGAACAACCTCATAATGAGCAAGCCAGTTGTAAAAGAACACCTGAAAGTCCCGGTGGACTGACAGCGAAAATGGGGTTGCGTGACATAGGAGAAAAAGAGTTTAATGAGGAGTTTTCTGACGTGAAGACAGGAATGGTGCTGGAATGGCGTATTGCTGAGAATATGAGCAAACTAGTGACTAATCCTCACAACATATAATTAATTTACTTATTAGTTTTTACAACTCTATCTCAATTAGTGCTGCACGTCTGCACTAAATGAATCACTACCCAGCAGAAGTAGAGTGTTTAATAAAAACTTCTCATTTAACTCAGTGGATTTCAGTGCAGACCGAGCCTGCCAACCCTCGGCACGATGATTAGCCGGGACCGTGATTGGTGACGTGAGACACAGTTGAAGGAGCCTGGCTTCATCTATCTCCATCTTACATGTCAGGGAACAAAGTGTGAGTACAAATCCTGAATCCCTTACACTTGCTCTGGCATGCCAGAGAACAGCATTGACTTCCTGCTGGGTCTCACATGGAAATACTGATGTGTAGAGCAGCTAGTCAGGCTGCTTGGCTGCTGATGGATTGCGGTCATTCACTCGGGTAATGTTTAGTTCTCGAGCTAGAATGGTGGTGAAGATAATTGTGTAGAAGCTCTTCATTGTTCATTACATTGTTGTACGTCTTCTTCTTGTTCTTTGTTTGCTATAAAATTGGACATGCAATTGAAATTAATCCTCTTTTTATAGTTTTTCAAAGCTTTCAGATTTTCAGAAATCTGGAAATAGCTTCATGTCGCTAATGAATAAGCCAGACATGATGGTTGTAAAGAAAATTTCTGAGAGAGGATTTGAGGAAGAAACCCTGAAACGTTTTTACATCCTCTGGATAGATCCTCATCTAGGTGACCCCAGATAGAGAAGAAGGAGTCTTTATTGTCACATGTGCATAACAGCACAGTCAAATTCTACTTTTTGAAATCCCTTGTTAGGAAGCCCGTTTCTGTCATGGTTTGGTGCCCCTGGAGCAGAGATGGTTAAGGCCCATGCTTAAGGGCCCAACAGGGGCAGCTTAGCAGTGCTGGGGTTTGAACCACTGTCCTACTGATCAGTGACCTAGAGCTGTAACCATGGAGGCACTTCCTCTTTACACACAGTAGAGGTGCAGGGAAGTAAAGACAAAGTCCTGAGATGAGCACAGCGCAACTTTTATCATTACAGCAGCAGTGTTTACTTTTTGCGACGTACAGGTCGTATCACTGAATCATAAATTGCTGTAAGTATTTTAGTACACTGATGTGACTCTAAGCTGCACATTAATAACGAAAAGTTTATTATTATTATTATTATTATTATTATTATTATTAATATTATTATATGGGTTCATCAGCTCACGTGCTGCCCTATAAATATAGCTGGACTATTTCCAGATTTTTAACTCTGAAACAATAAGAGTGCTGATGGAACTCAATCAAATGACTCATTTTTCCTGAAATGACAGAGAAAGAAAACGTCCAAGAAGCTGTAAATAGATCCTTTTGTTTTCATGGAAACACAGCAACGTTGCATTGCTCCTTGGTGCGAAATGTTGCCCCAGTGAATAAGTTCAGTCTGGGTTTTATTTCATACACTGCAAACTTCCAGTAGAGCTCACATCTTGCTGCATGAATAGATTGTTTAAAGGCACGGAGTCGAAATGTCAACCCACAGCTCTTTAGAGCAAATTCATCGAGCTATGTCCCATTGTGCAGCATCAGATTTCTTTTTCGACAGACATGCTTGTGTCAGACTGAGGGCCAGGCAGAAGCTTTCAATTGGTTTGCTTTCCTTTTTTCAAGATATAAACATGATGATGATTTTTAGTGATGATTTCCCAGCGTTCTTGCTGCTAAAAACATGTGACGAACTGTGGGAGAAATTACAAATGATATGAACCACCAACTTCCAATCAATCAACAACAAGTCTCTGCTAACTGGACTGGGATTTTCATCTTATGTTCTGAACCAGGGCAGGACGGAGGGGCAGTGGTTATCACATCTGCCTCACAGCAAGAAGGTCCTGGGTTCAAATCCTGGGCTCGGGCGTTTCCCCCATTTGCATGTTTCCCTGTGCTTGCGTGGGTTTCCTCCGGGTACTCCAGTTTCCTCCTACAATCCAAAAGACGTGCACATCTGGCTAATTGGCTGTTCCAAATTGGGAATACCCCTGGGTGTAAGTGTGAGTGTAAATGGTTTTGTGTGTGTGTGTGTGTGTGTGTGTATGTTGGCCCTGCGACACTGGTGAGCTGTTCAGGGTGTACCCTGCCTTCGCCCAGTGTCGGCTGAGATAGGCTCCAGCCTCCCTGCGACCCTAATAGGATAAAGTGGTTTGGCAAATGAAATAAGTGAGAGTGAATGAATGTTCCAAACCACTTAATCAATTATTCCGGTCGAGGAGAGGCTGAAGCCCATCCCAATCGATTCCGGGCGAAGGCAGGGTACACCCTGAGCAGCTTGCCAGACCATCGTGAAAAGCCTAAGTTAAGAGTGTATAGATTTGTACTCCTTATGTCATATGTTTGAGGCTTTACATTTGTTTACCGCATAAGGAACCTTGTAGGGAACTTGGATATCATCAACACTCGCTACATTTGGATCATTAAACATTGGACTGGCGCACAGCGCAGTGTTAGGACTGGGGAAATGGAAATCTCACCACTTGTTTGTGGAATAAACGCCATGTGAAAGCTAAATGTGGCTTGGCACACTTTGGCAGGTTGTGAATCCCTCATCTCACTCGAAATGAACAGCATTCTGAGATGTGTGGAACTAAACAGCGTGAATCATAGTGTCGTGAGAGGTTAAACAAGGGTTTTGAAATGATGAAGGATCAAATAGAAGGAAAGCTGAGTAAATAAGAAAACAGACGTCCGTATTTGTGAAATCAAATGTGATTTGTTAAAGCTTTAAAGATATTTGCTACTCACAAATAGACAGAGGTCACGAATAAATAAAGGAGTAAATCTGAGAGGAATTCTGAACCGTCCCGGCGAGACGGAAATTCTGACTTATGGGTTTATGTGTTGTATTCTGGTTTTGCTGTAATTAGAAAATTAGTCTCTTATTGTACATGAACTCCCAGTGCAACGTTCTTGTTGTTGTTGTTGTGGTTTTTTTTTTTTTTGCATTCTGTGTCCCATTATTGGTAATTAAATAAGAGAACGAATGAAACCATCAAATCTTTATATTTAACGACTTCTTAATCATCACTGTAATTCTAATGGGATGTTAATTGAGTGTTTTATTAAAGGTGAAAGCATTTATTTGGAGCAGAGGTTGCAGTAAGACTGGAAGTTCACTCACTCACTCATTTGCTGAACCGCTTAATCCGACTAGGGTTGCAGGGAGGCTGGTGCCTATCTCAGCTGACGCTGGCTGGAGGCGGAGTACACCCTGAATATCTTGCCAGACCATTGTAGGGCAACACACACATAATCAGTCACATTCACAACTAGAATCAATTTGGAACAGCATTGTAGCCGAATGTCTTTGGACTCTGGGAGGAAACCGGAGTACTCAGAGGAAACCCATGCAAGTACAGCGAGAACGTGCAAACTCCACACAGAATGGATTGAGCTTTTATAATTAGAGCTACGTTTAATTTTCAGTAAAAAGGTGCAAAAAGTAAATTATAGCTATAGGCTCCCCAGTTTAATCTTGAGCATGTGTTACTCTCTGTGGACTTTCTTGGCAAGTCCATACAGGTTTCCTCTGGGTTTCCTGCCCCCACCCCCATTTCCTAGTTACATAGTGAACTGTCTATTCTATGGTGTCCTGCGATGTACTTGGGTCTGCGATGTATTTCCTTCTCATGCCCAGTGTTGCTGGTGCACCTCAACCCTGACCAGGATAAAGCAGTTACTGAAGATCAATGCATACAAGATTAATAAATCCATTGACGTATACCAGTGGGGACAGTATGGTGGCCTATTGGTTAGCACATCCTCCTCACAGCAAGAAGGTCCTGGATTTGTGTCCCAGGTTTGGGAGTTTCTGTGGAGTTCCAATCGTGCTAGTGTGGGTTTCCTCCTACAGTACAAATATAAGCACATTAAGCTAAGTGACTGCTTCAAAATGAGTGTGAATGGTTGTGTGTGTGTGTGTGTGTGTGTGTGTGTGTGTTGGCCCTGCGATGGTCTGGCGAACTGTTTAGGGTGTACCCCGCCTTGGCCCATTGGCTCCAGCCACCCCAAGTCTCCATTCCTTTTCCGGTTCCGGTTTTGCCAGGATTGGTTCTGTTCACATATGAAACTGCAGAATCAAGGCTCCCGAGTGGCACATCGTCAAGGTGCCTAACTATCAACCCAGAGATTGCAAGTTCAATTTCGGGTTGATGCCAAAGCCATCCGTGACCATGAGGCCATGGACCCGGAGTCCATGGGAGCTAATTCGCCGAGCTCTCACAAGAGGGGGGGGAGGGTATACTCTCACTTCCCTGTGACTCATAGCAAGCGCCAGCCATTCATGGGCATCTGTGAGCTCA
This sequence comes from Neosilurus mollespiculum, assembly GCA_030014195.1. Classification (NCBI taxonomy): domain Eukaryota; kingdom Metazoa; phylum Chordata; class Actinopteri; order Siluriformes; family Plotosidae; genus Neosilurus; species Neosilurus mollespiculum. Next base: position 4,972,355 of record JAQMYF010000017.1, read on the forward strand.
TTTGTACGAGGGGGCGGATAGTGCTTTCCCTCCGTGTGTGTTAGGCCGCCCCCAAATATGCATACGCAGGAGTTCGAAAAGAGGCGGGTGGCGGCATTGCATGTCACGGAGGGGGCATGTGCATGCTTACACCCCTCCCTAGTTGGTGGGGGTCATATGTCATAGGATGCATGCTTATACCCCTTCCTGGTTGGTGGTGGGCATATGTGATGGGGAGGCAATACTTGACTGGTGAGAATTGGATACGGCTGAAAATGGGGAGAAAATGAATAAAAAATAATAAAGAAAAGAAACTGCAGAATCAATTCTAAGCTCGATCATAAAATCAATGTGTCCATACTACTAAGACAGAAGCTGAATGGAACACCCACTAGATGTGAAACTAGCAATGCATGTTTCATGGCATCATGTAGCAATGCATGTAGCAAGGCATCATAGCGTGGCCTTCACCTTGCCTCTTGTTTACATGGCTTACGTAAGTGGGTAACCAGTAGGATCGCTTCTAGCTAAATTCTCCTTTCCACATTACAAACACAGTATCACTGCTGCAGATTCGGATCTTGCCCACATTACCATGGGATCAATTTTGAACTGTTTTTGACCCTTGTGTGGAAAGGGAGGTTCATATAGATTGCTCCAAAACCACAAAAAAAATTTTGATGCTCTAGTGTGGACAGGACCCAGCACACCTCTTCACGCCAGTTAAGAACTTCTTAAGTCACTGATTAGATGGTTAACTGGGCATGAATAGGGTTGGAGCCAAGGTCTTCAGGAGGTAGGTCTCCAGGAACAGGGTTGGTGATCACTAATGTATATAAGCTTCTTACGTGGTGTATCTCCCCCAGTGCAGCTAACTGGGTTATCAAATGCCGGCCATGTCTCTCACTGTCTATGGTGAGAGGCATGTAAAAG
>JAQMYF010000017.1:4982806-5006764 GCA_030014195.1 Neosilurus mollespiculum
AATCAGAGGATTAGATTGACATGACTGCACATAAAAGCTGAAATCTGATTGGACAAAAAATCTAACATGCAAATACACGTACTGGAGGTAGTGCAGCCAAGAGACACACTATGAAATAAGGAGAATAGACTGTTGGGAATAAATTAATACAATTTCATGGAACAAATACTAGAATTTAAGTTGTAAATGTGGGTCAGTGCTTCTGATAGTGTTTGGGCCACCAGAGAAGGCTTTGTTGGCCTGCCACTGATATATATGTGTGTATAATATATATATATATATATATATATATATATGCATGTGTGTATATGTCGTTACAACAGTTGTGTCTGTTTTTGTGACATAAATAATATAGTGTATATGGTAAGTTGAATCACATGTTTTTTAGGAAGCAAGTCTATGTGGTATCCTAAAGAAAGAACCTGAGAACTATTGCTTTAAACAAGTCATCAAAGACGTTTATCCAATTTCTTTTCTGTGGTGACTCCTTTTCACCTCAAGAGATCTCCAATTTCCAGCCCTCGAGATCCAGCTCGTGGCTTCGTTTTAGCTTGTCTGGGTGACGATGTAAGAAGATTTCCGAATGAATTTTCCTAGTGTCTTCCGAAACCCATTAAAACAAGCTTGTCTGGAAGCGGCTTGTTCAGCGACGGACACTGAGAATAGCAGCCCCGTAATTGGACGGATGAACATGTGGCGTCCCAATCTCCATGCCTCATGATGCGTCTCTTTTCTTATTTCAGTCACTTCCTGATTAAATGGGAAGGAACAGTAAGAGCTTCGGAGCTGTCTGGACTACGCAGACAATCTATCTATCTTTCTTGATCTCTTCCCCAATCACTCAATTGATCTGCGAATTTTGCTTGTCATCTTTTTTCCTAAGCGCCAGGCATGTCACAGCATGCGAAGCGCCCAAGATATAATTTTTTAGCCCGTTTTTATTAATGAATCTGACCTTCGGGGTTAATATGATGCAGTGATAAAGAGATGATGTGACTCCTTGAAAGGGTCTTTGATGCGAGGCAAAGCAACGACAGCTTGATCTTTTCCTCCCCTGCTGCTGACTCACAGACAGATAATTACAAGCTTTACAGAATAGACATGTAGGAAATCACTATTTCCCGTGTCCCCGTTTGCTGTGCTCCAGTTAGCCGTTGGCCAGCCAAGGTGGCTGCCATGTTGTTGTTTTTTTTTTTTTTTAGCGAAAGCAGCAACTTTGCCTAATGAGGTTTTTCGCCAGACCAGAAATGGATGCACGGTCCTAAGCCATTCATTTCCACACTGCTCCGACATAAGTAAGGCTGCATGCATCATTACGCCGTAAGGAAGCGTCAGCCTGAAAGTAATTAAATAGAGCCCCACGATAAGGGCGAGCTCACAGAGTGAGCTGATATATGAATCTGAGGATGATCTCTTTTTTCACGTGATAATCTTCCCATTTTCTTTTCTCTTATTATGAGGTTTCTTTTATTAATCTTATGATAGGGAAATAAGTGCTTCTTGGAACCAGATGACTCCAGGCTACGGTATTTGTTATTTGTCCCTACTAAGTTACCACTGTGATACTGTTTATGTAAGATGGCGAACAATCACCTTCATGATTAACATGAAAGCTCATGGGGCCTGGTTTCCGCACTTTCTTACCTTTCAAAGGGAGTCAGATTCCAGTCTGCCTTTCTGGACAGACGATCATATATTTACACCGAATGTTGTATGCCATTTGTATCATTCTGGCTGAAATAGTGAGGCATGTTAAAGAAGCAGATGCCTTGGTATTCTCAGGGGTTTCGGAAAGCACAGAGTGATGAAATCCCGAGCCATTCCTGTCTGCATTAACCCATCTGCACTCACTGTTCTTCCTGCCAGCTTCAATGGTCATTAGCTAAGGAAAATGTGTTAATTTATTTCACAAAAATACAAACCTCGTGCTCAGGCTGTATGAGTAGGGCAATGTGAGACTGCCCGGAGAAATCTGCCCCGGAGATGGTGGGATGATGAGTTAATGCTGCTGCTCGGTGATTAATGCTCTCTTTCTCGCTCACCTCTTGCCCCATTAGCATGTGAGGTCCACTGTGTTGTTACAGACCACTGTCCGCATCCCGAACCTATTACCTTGATGTCATTTTGCAGATCCAGGGAGGTCAACCCAGTGTCCTTGATTCAGTTTCTGAGCATGGAAATTCAAATCACATATGGACTATAATACTGCATATTTTGGGTACAATCAATGCTCCGATAAATGATCCATTAGCCTTAGCCCAGTTGCCAGCTCAGATCTAGCCCAAAGGCACCGAGAACTGTCCCTGGGCAGATTTCTCCTTCACACTGAAAGGAGAGCAGAGTGCTCTGGCAGACATGCACAGTCACATCTCTACAGGGGGTGAGGGACTCTTGGTATGCCTGGATGCACCATCAAATGAGCTGTGTCTATCATACTCAAGCTCAGACAAGAGCATCCATTAAGACTTTGGCCATCAGAGCAGGCACATAGATTAACTAATTTATCCAAGATCAGATCTGGAGATATGGGCCAGTTTCCGTTTTTTTTTGTTTTGTTTTGTTTTGTTTTTGGCATATCCAAATTGTATACACATTGATTTTTGAAAGTCTGAATAGTGACAAACCACATAACATGCGATTTTTACAAACTGGATCGCAACACAACAATGACTTCGGATTCAGAGCGACAGAAGTAGCAGACTGAACACAATATTCCTACGTGCGCACTATGGATTGTGAGCCGTGTTACTGCCAGTGAGAGCTTTCGGGAATGAAACAGGACGTAGCCTCCGCAGTCTCCCAGTTCACTACCCTCCAGCCTAGTTTGTTTTATCGTCCCTGGTGTGCATATGTATTACTGTAGCAACCAGTGGGAATTAGAGAATGTCAGAATGGACAGACTGATCGCATTTGATCATTTGCAACATATAATGTCAACAGGCAGTCAGGAAGATGGATTCTGATCGGATTTGGGGCTGCAAAGCGAAACTAGGTTACCTTAGTACTGACATAAAAGGGGCAGCATGGGGGTGTAGTGGTTAGTACGTCCACCTCACAGCAATAAGGTCCTGGGTTAGATTTTCGGGATTGGGCATTTCTGTGTGGAGTTTACATTTCTCCCCTTGCTTGCGTGGGTTTCTTCTGGGCACTCTGGTTTTCTCCCACAGTCTAAGGACATGCGCATTTGGCTAACTGGATGTACTGGTGTGAGAGTGAATGGTTGTTTGTGTGTTGGTCATGCGATGATCTGGCGAGCTGTTCAGGGTGTACCCCGCACTTAGGCACCAGTCTCCCTGCGACCCTAGTAGGATAAAGCGGTTTGGCGAATGAGTGAGTGAGAGTGATGGGAAAGGTAAATCTTTCTGAATATATAAGCAAGTAGGAACGTCTTTATAGTAATTGGTTGGGTGTCCATATAATTTTGCTTTGGCTTGAATTACAGAGTTGAGTATGATGGAGACACAAGTTTCTCCTTCAGACAGACTTTTTAATGAAGATTGAACTGAAATATGACGAGATCCTCTTGATTAAAAGCCAAATCCAGTCAAGTAGCCCTTCCTTCTACATTTTATACCATTTCGTGTATATATAGCATCCAAACCCTGTGCCTGGTGTACCCCATTTCCTACATATTGTAGTTTTTTTTTCCTGCTCTGATTCAACTCCGGTAGAGCTGTCAATCCACGAATCAGTTGAATCAGGTGTGTTGGGAGTAAAGAAACTGTAAAATGTGCACTAAAATGGAGAGTACTCCAAGACCAGGGTTGGGAACCTTAGGAGTTGGAAGTAAGTAGTGCATCGACCTCCCGAGAGAAGCTTTGCTAATCTTGACTCCAAAGGTACAGCTACAGTATATCTTGCAGTATGTTATTAAGTAGAAATATTTTTAGCCACATGAGCACTGGTGGGGTTTTTTTTATTTTTTATTTTTTTTTGCTTGTTATCCTAGTTGGGTATGGCATCTGTGAGCTGTCTCAGCTGCTTAGCATGTTGCTAAGCTGAAACCTTACCAAATTACACATACTGTCAAAAGCATATCTTTCGTGTTCATACACTGGCTTCCAGCATGCCCACCTATGTGCCACAGTCCTGCCAGGCATTATGCACACACATACACACACACAAACACAGAGCGACACACACTCTCCCCAGCGTGAGATGCTCTCGACAGGCTGCCATGAGCCGCGGTCGGCCGAAAGCACCCTAATGAATGAGCCTATTATAGTCCGGCTCTACTGATGAGCTTCTGAGTGCGTTTTAAATGACACTCGTAATCCATCAGGCCTTGTTTAATTACAGTATGTCATAGTGCGCCTTGATTGTGCGGATGTAATTGTTTGGAGAAAAGCTTAGTCTGGGGTCCATTAGGCGGCAGATGAAAGTCTGGGCCTTGTTCAGTAAGAGGTTCCTCTCTTTACCCCCTGCCAAAGCGCTTCTTGTATCATATTTACTTTATTAATCGTCGCGCTTTGCTGGTTTTAACTCAGATGTGGAGTGTTTATTGAGTGGCCGGATTTGCCTCATCTGCAGCGTGTAAACAGCTTTGTGTTCCTCTCGCTTCATTTCTTTTACAGCGTTTCTTTCGCACTCTTTCCAGCATATGCATCACGATTGGTTCGGAGACGAGCTTCACCCATTTATTTCATCACCTCCCCAATCTAGACAGCCATCATTTTTCCATGCTATGTGCAGCAGCGATAAGGAAATGAAGAGATGGACAAAGAGATCTGTGAGGGAAAATGGCTCCCGTGTTGAAGGAAAAGACAAACACTGAGCCAATTTGTATGAAATCATCGCAGCAAGGCTGAAAAAGAAAAGAGAGAGAGAGAGAGAGCAGGAGACGTCTTTCAACTGTAAAAGAAAAAATCGGACAAATATCTACATTCTTTCTGTGAAAGTACTTCTGAACTAGAGAGGGGATTTTGAAGGAGTAACTCTATTTGGATGGTTGATGGTGATTATAATGGGTGCTATTTGAATTACTCTCTTCCTAAATTTTCCCTCAAGGACCAATAAAGTACATCCATCCATCCATCCATATATCCGTCTATGCTAATCACTTCATCATCTTCTCCTGACTTGTTCTTTTTGACTTCTAACTTTACAGTGGTCTTAACCTTCCTTAGTTTATAAGTCCCCATGGGATTTTTATTAAGGTAAGCACGTAGGATTCTTTTATATTGAGGGAAAAGTCAGACCTTTCTGAGAGCTCACAGATTATTCTACTGTGTGCCTCGCCATCATACCCAGAATTCTCCATCCATCTGTTTTACTAACGTTGTTAATATCGTGCTATTTAAAACAAAAACTCTCTTAATACGAAACCTGACTTCATGATTAAGTATGAATTCATCTCATACACCTGAAAACCCAGCACATCTTGTATTAAAAGTCGTTTTATATTAATATAATCCCAACATCCCGCATTTATTATACAACATACTACAGGAAAATAAAGTGGTACTTCACATTTCCATGTACCGCGCAGGGCATGCTAAGTGTTGCGCCACTGTGTGGCTGGAATGAGGAACAGAGATCAGTATGCAGAACTGAAGTACTGGGCATTCTTATCCTTCACTTGGTCTAATAAACATAGAGAGCAGGAAACCAAAGAAGAAACCACTGGAGACCTGGAGAACTTAAAGAACATATACATGTGTGCTGATAACCAAGTTGAACAGCTTGAACGATTTGCGAGTGTCGCACTTGGAACGCATCTACTGTATGTAGTTCTTTTGATGAGCTGCTAAACTGCTTGCACATGCAGCTTGTTGTCAGTACATTGAACATTGATGAACAGCGAGGGAAGGCTGTGAGGTTGAACTGATGTTTACAGGGTGGGTTGCCAGGTCTTTTCCCTAACCCTCCACAGTACCTGGTATTCCCAGGCAGCCTCCCATCCAAGTTCTAATCAGGCCCCACCTTGCTTACTTTCGGGATTACAGGGTGACTGAAGGGCATACACTTCACCCTCAATTTCCCGGACTTTGGATCTCCCGTACAAAATCCAGCACAATACATTATTTGGTATTGCTGGACAAATGCTCGGACAAGTCCGGGAATCGATACTGGAAGTCCGGGTCGGTCATTATTTTCAAACTTCCCTCCTGTCCGGCCCATTCCTGTCCGAGCGGATGGACGAAAATGAAGCAGCAGAGGGGCACGAAATAATGTCCGATGAACAGACAGTGGCATCAGTGACGGGAGAGCGAAGTGAAAGTGAGGAAGGCGATGACGAGCCAGAACCCACATTTAAAATGAATGTGATAAAAGAATTCGCTCCTTGAGTTTGTGGAAACACAATATTGTGTATTGAGTGTCAGATAAGTGTCGTAAAAGTCTGGGACTGCTGCTGAATAATGGCGATTGCCGCCGCCTGACCAATTATGGTGAATGTCACGGAAAGGGTAGAGACCCCGGACATTAGCGATTGAGGTTCCCGGACAGCCTATCCGCCCTAATAATCCAAAAAATCTAAAAATTAGACTGCCATCATGTGCATCCAGAATTACGGTAAATTTCCTGTTGTGATTTTACCTTTTTGATTTTGTGTACACCGAATATTAAGAGAAATGCGATTGTCTGTAGACAAAGTACTCTTCCATGCATGATTTTAGATATTCCTCCCCCACTCTGTGGTCACCTTACGTCGCCAGGCCTGGGAAAGAAAAAGGAACACATCACACTTGGGCATGTTGTTCAGCAGCTTTTTTCCAGTTTATTTTTAGGGCTTATATACATAGACAGTCATTGGGGGTTGAGCAACACAGGATCGTATACTTACAAGAGAGGCTAGTAAGAGTGTGGTTGCCTGTAGAGGCATGAAAAGTTAAAATATAGTCATCTGCACAGGTGTTGGGTTTTTCTTATTACTGCGTGTGATCGTTTGCTTTTAAAAAACATAAAATAGCAGAAATAAAAGAAAACAATGTACTGAAATTTACCTAACAGTTCTGTTCGCTAATATTGTACACTAACAAGGCCTATATTTTTTCTGAAAGCTTTTATTAAGGTAATATTATATAACAATAGCGCTCTCTCTCTCTCTCTCTCTCTCTCTCTCTCTCACTCTCTCACTCACACATGCGCGCACACACACACACACACCTGTTTCCACTCTCTGACTTATTTATTGAGTGTATGCTATACTGCTTTTGACCTATTTTTCTATCCCAAGGTTACTTTGCCTCTTGTAGCCTTCTTCCCAGCTGCCACACAACATTATTGCAAAGTTGCCTAAAGGTCATAATTTGTTTGGTTGCACAAAAACGTTATCTGAACATTATGACAATGGTAAACCATAATGTTTATTGAGAACTCGAACTTTACTTTTATGCACAAGGTTGTTTCGACGTTGCCAAAATGTCACACACATCCAGGCCTCCAGTACATCGCCATCTAGTATGGGGCAAAGACTGTGCCCTCTGTACTGGGGTTTCCTTTTTAAGTAAATTACGCAGGTACTGTAAAGGAAACCACAGTACACATGCACATACTCACTCACTCACTCACTCATTTGCCAAACGGCTTAATCCTACTATGTTTGCAGGGAGGCTGGTGCCTATATCAGCTGACACTAGGAGAAGGTTGCTTATCTGTTTACAGTCGAATTCTGCCTTTGGCTTGGGGATTTGTCTGCTTTGCCATATTTGTGTGGGTAAAACTGCACTTGCATCCAAACCCTTGTAGGTGTTTGACAATGAAACTATGAGGTGCTATGGTACTCTGTGTACCAGGTAAAATGTGTCCAGTGACCAAAAAATATGGTATTGAATTCCAATTTTTTTTTACATGTATGGAATTTTAGCTTACACTTCATCACAGACATACAGCTGAATGACTGACAGTTAAGGGCCTTGCTCAAGGGCCCAACAGTCATAATTCTTAATATGGAACCTGGCCAATATCTCCAGATCATAATAATCAACTTCATAATATACCTGATGAATGGTGTTAGCATCAAAAAGTAAATAAATGCTTCTAGCGGCATGCCATTTTTTTTAGACTAGTTATTTTAGTATGTAATAAATTATCGCACTCAGGTGAATTTTGTGATTTCAGCAAGCACTTAGTGTTCCATACTGCATTTCTGACCAGTGAGTGAAAGTGGTTTGTCAGATTTCGCTCATTTCGCTTACATGCTTAACAGCCATGTTTTGTGCTTTTTGCTGTTTAATGATTTTCACTATGAGGCCAAAGTCCACCAATAGGTGCGAAAACTCCTCTTGCAAGTTTCCAATTAGACCGAGAACTTGTTCTGCTTCTAAAAGTTTGAAATAAAACTACTTCTTTGAAAAAGCGAATTAATATCCAGACTTGCTAAAAGTTATATGGTTCTCCTCAGTTCTACTCTCACCGTGAAGGGGCCTAGGGTTTCATGACTACCATTACCGTAGGCACTAAAAGCCACCTGCTTCTGTGTAATAATGATTGTAGTCACAATTATCAGCTTTTAACATAAAAATATAGTTTATGATGGCACAGCAGTGTCAGTGAAAGCCATTAGTGTTCGTTTAATATTGACATTTGGCATACTAAGCTATTCTGGTGCTTGCTAGCGTTTGTCAGCTTGTTTGGATTTCAGTATCAGCTTGACTTAAAACTATACTTTCTCCCATTCCTCATTTATCATCGTCCAAAAACGAAATAATTAAGTGCCAGTGATGTGTGAGGGACAATTTTTGAAGCTGTCCTTCAGCGACTATCTCGTCCCAAACCGAAGAAAAAGGAAAGGATTAGTGTGGACATGGCATACATAAGAGGGAGGATAGTCCACTTGCCTCATTACAAGGTATTCCCCACAGCTGAGCTTGTAGAGCCATGATCTAAACAAAAAATCCTGTCCTACACTAATTGCACTGGAGAAAGCAAAAAGATGAGTCATTCTCATGCACATGTCAATCCGACAGGAGAATCATCATCCACAAACATGGACTCCAGACTACTCTGTTTACTTTACTTTGGTGTCTTGCATCAATTGGTCGACCTCCCTGGTCTCTGGTGTGCAGCGAATAAGGATGGGGAGAAGAGTGATTGACAGCAGGGTTGATATCATCAGCTGTGGGGAGGGGATCAGGGAGAGCAGCGGTCTCTATTTCTCAAGCACCGCCAGATGAGAGCGGATTATTCTTCCCCGGCTTTAATCATTCGAGCCGCTGGAGTAATCAGAGCTGCTGGACTGCTGAGGCAGCTCTAAGCAGGGCTCAGGAAAAAAAAGAGAGTGCATAATACAGTGAGCTAAGGGGAGGGGGCATGGATGAGTGAGATGGATGTACATGTAGAGAGGAGGGTGAATGAGATGGGGTGAGGAGAAAAAGGAAAAGAGAAGCAGTACACAAGTGAAAGAGAAGCAGTACAACCCTTTCATCCTTCATTTTATGCATGGATGAGTAAACACTGTAGCAAAACAGACTGTGCTTCCTTACATACACACACAGACAGTCTGTCTTGATTCATACCCTGTAACATCACTGCACTGCATATGACCTAGTGTGTTATGAGCCTTTTTTGATGGACCGTGCCACCTCTTAAGGCACTGAAATACAGAGCCCACACCTCTTTTTCAGGCAAACGGTCAATCTCAGTCAATTAATCTAAATAACAAAAAAAAGGTGTGGCATCCACGACACAATCCAGGAAAGAAGGCATGGTGTTTGTGCTTTGATGCCAGAGAACAAGACATGGCGACTGTTCATCGATCCAAGAGAAGAATGCATGGCGTCTGTTTCTCAAGCCAACAGAACAAGGCATGGCATCTGTGCCTTGATGCCAGAGAACAAGGCATGGAGACTGTTCTTCAATCCAAGACAAGGCAAGATGTCTGCGGCTCAATCCCAGAGAAGTTGTCATCGCGACTGTGCCTCAATTTGAGATCAGAAAGCATGGTGACTGTTCCTTAATGCAAGAGAAGGCGGCATGGTGTCTCTTCAGCAGTCCCAAAAACAAAAGGCATGGCTCCTATGCCTTGGTACATGGAGAGACACGAAGAAATGAAGTTAGGAGCATGGAATCGTGAAAATGTGTCTTAAGAGAAATGAGACATTGTGTCCTCTAATGGTCATGTGGAGCAGCGTCTGATGCTGATGACGGTAGCACAGCTGACCTGCTGTGTAAAAGCATCTGACATCATATAAGAAGTGTGTTTATGCATTCGCATGCAACTCTTCTCGGAATGTATCCTCATATGTCTCATGTATACTTGCTCATCAAACCTCAGTCATTGTGACTAAATACTTGCTGCTAACTCTTTGATGGACAAAGAGGAGAATTCGGATGGCCAGCAAAGATGGCGAACCACAAGAACTTCAAGTTCACTCAGGGAGCAAGGAAACAATGAATAATGTTCACTGTTCCTCAATCCCAGAGAAGAAAGCATCGTGCCTGTGCCTCAGTGCCAGAGAACAAGGCATGAAGACTGTTCCTCAGTCCAAGAGAAGAAGGAATGTAACCTGTTCCTCAACCCCAGAGAACGAGGCATGGCATCTGTTCCTCAATCTAGGAGAAGAAGGTTCACACCCAGTCTCACACCTAGGGGCAATTTGGAACAGCCAGTTATAGCCCACTGTGCATGTTTTTGGATTGTGGGAGGAAACCAGATTACCTGGCGGAAACCCACGTAAACAGGGAGAACATGCAAACTCCATACAGAAACGTCCGAGCGCAGGGAATCGAACCCCGGGCCTTCTTGCTGTGAGGTATATGTGCTAACCACTGCACCACCATTCCGCCCCCTTTAATGAATTATTGTAAGCATATTGAATACTGGAGCTGTTCACTGTGTACCCCGCCCTCGCCCAGGGTCAGCTGAGATGGATGCCAGCCTCCCTGCGACCCTAATTACGATTAAGCAGCTTAGGAAATGAATGATATTGAATATTGGTTTAAATTGATAAATAAGTACATAACACTGATACTAAACACCTGTCTGTTATTGTTATACGATTGCATTTTTCCTCAGTGTGTCCTGATAACCCGGATCAGTCTCTGCTCTGCAACAATGAGCACATATTGTATAAACCGTTTGCAGGCAGTGTGTGTATGTGTGTCATAATATTGCTTTGCTCACTGCTAGCCCTGGCTCTAAGAGGCATTAGATAACGGATATGTACACCGACACAGAGAGTAAACACACCTTGCTTATGCCAGCAGCAGCCGTCACTTTAACCTGCTATCCTCCTGTATAATATCACTCGTCTCATGCCATCCTCTTCATCTCCCACTGCTGCCGTCTTCAAACCTGTTTGCATGTTGCTGTATTTCTCAAGCTGGCACCCCCCTTCCCCCCTAATGTCCTGCACCGGGGAGAAAACCTCCCTGACGTGTTCTGAAAGGTCTGTTACTGAACTGAGGTTTGGAGGAGGTCATGAAAGCAATTATCACCCAAGACCTGCTCCAACCAGCTTTTTGACCCCCAACCTCTCCTACAATCTATTTCATCTTTTCATTCATCCTGGGTGTTATTTGTTGTCGTTGTTGTTTGTGTTTTTAATAAATAATAAAAAGTTACATGTTGTGAAGCCAGCAAATCTGGTAAGCATCATACAGTAGAATAGCAAGCACTGTAATAATGAGACATGTAGCAAATGAAGACACCTGTCTTATGTCCCCTCTATGTAGAGAGTTATAAGATACTAGAAAATTGTCTATGTAATGGTATGGCTTGTGACAGCTGGAAATCCTTTATTTATAATTTCCTACATTTTGCTATACATTGGAGGCAGTGTGGCGCAGTGGTTAACACTCTTGCCTCACAGCAAGTCGGTCCTGGAGTAGTCGGAAAGGGCGTCTCTGTGAGGAGTTTGCATGCTCTCTACGTGCTTGCATGGCTTTCTTTTAGGTGCTCCAGTTTCCTCCCACCGTCCAAAGACATGCACATTATGCAAATTTGCTTTTCCGAATTGCCCCTAGGCTGGATGCAGAGTGACACCCCTCGAGTTATAGAGCCTATAGTCTCTCAGATGAAGAGAGAGATGCCTATGGTCCTAGCAAGAACTACAGATTAAGAATGACTGAATGAATCACTATCGACCATGTAACCAATGCTTTCTAAACTATTGTTCCATTACTTGATGGCTTCCTTTCTGTTTATGTTGCGTTCGATTTAATTATTTCCAACCACTGGATCTGACGCCTATCCTGGGAATACTGGGCATGATGTGGGAGTATAACCTGGATAGGGCACCATGCTTGACTAGTCTCATATCTATTCACACCAAGAGGCAGGCTGTCTTAGTCAGTTCACCTTCTGGCAGGTTTTTTGGGAGGTGGTTTGGGTGTGTGTGTGTGTGTGTTTGTGTGTGTTCAGAATCTCTCTAGATCTGAAGCTGTGACAGACAATTACCAACTGTTTCCTCACCACCCTTATTCTTTTCAGTGTAATTAAAATTATAATTGCTTTATTATTTTTTAATTTTAATTAGTTTTAATTGCTATATTTATTTATTTTGTAGCACTGATAGACTTGGGGGCAACCGTAGTATGGTTAGAGAAGTGACTTTGGGACCGAAAGGTTGCTGGTTCAATTCCCGAACCAGCAGGAAAAATGTGTGGCGATGGGGGAGTGAGCTACACCTTCTCTTCCTCCACCTTCATGGCTGAAGTGCCCTTGAGCAAGGCACCTAACCCCCAACTGCTCTCCACTGCTTCGAGTGTGTGTGTGTGCTCACTATTTACGTGTGTGTGCTCACTTTGGATGGGTTAAATGCAGAGGCAGTAATTTCCCTTGTGGGATTAATACAGTAAATCAAAAGTCATCAGCACAGTGGCGTAATGGATGATCATGGGTTCACATCCCAGGCTTAGCAGGTGCGTTGCATGGTTTTCCTCCAGGTACTTCAGTTTCCTCCAAAAGTCCAAAGACATGCACATTAGGCAAATTGGCTGTTTCAACTGCCTCTATGTGTGAGTGTGTGTTGGCCCTGTGATGGTCTGTCGAGCTGTTTAGGATGCATCCTGCCTTCGGCCAGGGGCGGCTAAGATAGGCTCCAGCCTCCTAGGATTAATGAACAAATGAATGAATGAATGATAGGCCAGAAATGAGTACTTTCTGTGTCCGTGTTTTCATACACTTCAACACAGGCTTACATGCAAAGCAAAGCTTTGACCTGTATTTTTAAGGCAGATCAATGCAGTGCCTGAATGCATTACAGCAAACAAAGAGCAATTATGCTCTTAGCTGGATGACTTGGCTTTTCCAGTGGCCGATCAATCCAGAGGCGAGCGCTAAGGGCCGCATAATGAATTATTATCAAGTGAAGGAAAAGCGCCGCCACACAAGCCAATACAGATTAGCCAAGAACACCAATGCTGAATTAAACTCAAACTTGTAAGTGCCTATGCTGGAGACAACAATATCATTCAACATAGTGAGAATTTCTGTGTGTGTGTGTGTGTGTGTGTGTGTGTGTGTGTGTGTGTGTACTTTGGCTCTGAAAACTTCAGTTGTATGACACTTTTGATACATCAGAACAAGATGACAACTAACTGAAATTGTGTTGTTTGTCAGTCCCAGTGAAGGAGGTGTGGCCTCTCTTATAGTTCTAGTGATTGAGGTTTGGCTTCTCAGCCAATCAGTCTGAATGAAGATGCGTCCCCTGTACCAGTCAGTCTCCATGAAGGAGGTGTACCTTAGCTTCTCAGTCTTAGTGTAGGAGGTGGTTCTCCGTGTCTGTTAGTCTCAGTGAAGGACATGTGGCTTCAGTATGTGTCAATCATTAATAATTGAGGAGTGTTTTTTTTTTTCATATCAGTCCTAGAAAACAAATAATATACAGCAAATGAGTGAAGGTCAACCAGAGGTCCATCTCAGTAAAGGAACCACTGTTAACACGTGCTTGGTTTAACAATACACTAAATCATATCGTTAAGTTGCTGGCTTACTGATCTGAAGATCGGGGGTTCAAGCCCCATTATCACTGAGTTGTCACTGCTGCCCCCCAGTGCAATTAACTGGGTTATCAAAGGCCAGCCATGGCTCTCACTGTCTGTGGTGAGAGGCATGTAAAAGAACCATTGCTGACTTTTGTAAAGAGTAGGCCATTGACTTGCCCTGCGATGGCCTGGTGAGCTGTCCAGGGTGTGCTCTACCCTCACCCAGAGTTGGCTGAGTTGGGCGTCAGCCTCCCCACGACCCTAATTAGGATTAAGCGGTTCAAAAAAAAGGAATGAATGACTTGGAGTGACCCATGACCCCAGTCTATTCATTGTATGTTATTTGGAATATTATACAATTAAAATATTATCTGTCCTGCTAACGAGGAAAATAATATCAGCAGCTAATTCCTAGAGATGAAACTCTTTATTCTGTGTTAAAGTGGCTGCTGCTATTGCTGTTTATTGCTCACTGTACTGTGTTGTACCAGAATGTCTAAGAAGCAGTGTATTGATCTGAATACGGCATGATTCCCATGAATCTGCTTTCTTTTTGTACTGCGGAAGCCGCAGCCAATCGAGCCCTGTAATCGGCAAAGTGTTCTCTTTTCTTTCTTTTTTTTTTTCCACCTTTCCATTTGCACTGTGTAAAGTTTAGGGTAGATTTATCTCAGTCCGACTCCTCAATTGAACGAGTGTGTTAGATAAAGGAGCTCTGAGCCTCGGCAGATTGGTGTGTGGTCGAGGAGAGCCAAACAAAGGCCCCCTCTTTTTATGTGAGTGTCGTTACGGCCGTGTCACAGAGAAGCCTATTTTCCCCCGACGGCTAAGTGTCCGCTCAAATGTGAAAGTGGAAAATTGGGCTTGATGTGCTGTTTGGAAATCAAAGTAGTAACGATGAAAGCATGGTCTTTTACCCGCCTTTGTGCTCCGTGGGAATTCTGTCGTTTGTCAACCAAAGTGCTGTCGCAGCAGAGCATTGATTTATGGATTGTGGCCGTTTAGAAATACAAGTGCAACTTCAAACCATGCTAAAGATCATCGTTGGTATTAAAACAGTCATAGATAAAGTTTTATGTTTAAAAGGCATTTCGACTTAAGGTGGCTTGTTAGAAAGTTTGAACACTAATGCGCTTTTTATTCTGAGAAAAAAAGGAGCCAAATGGTCACTGTGTAGCGGGGCCTTACAGAATTGTCCTTAATGAGTGGACATTTTCTTGAAGTTTCCTGCATAGGCATCATTATTTTTATATATGCCGCACAAATTCTCACGAAATTCATCGTACCGAAGTGCAAAAGTAGGGATTTTTTTAATCCTCCCTATTCGACGCTCAGGAAGCTGATGCTAAAAGTTCACACCGACACTAACGAATGCTTTAAAGTTACCCCTAGCTATGAAATATAGGAAACAGAACCTGTTTATGACAATTCTAAGAATTTAAAAAATAAACTGCATCTTTCATCCTCTTACCGCTTCCACAGCCTGGCTTTTGTGTTGTTGCTGAAGAAATATTTGTAATATTTTAGATATATTATGATTCTATTTAGCTCCACCAGGGAGGTGCAGATTTTCATGAAAGTTCTCCTAAAGGTAGAGCTTTGAACAAAAGACTAAATTCTGTGTTCAGGAATTTTTTGAAGGATTCTTTAACTTTTGAGAATCATTGGAAGTGTCATAATTCAGCAGGCCCAACAGGGGGTGCTGTACACTTTTCTGGGTTTTTCTTTTGTTTGTTTTTTGCAGAATGTTATGTGCCAACTTTTTTTTTTTTTTTTTTTTTTTTTTTAAACAGAGATGGAGTTTCAGGAATCCAATACTTCATTAGATTTTGGAGTTGACCTGGATTAAATTCTGCATCCAGGATTTTTTTTTTTTACTCTTGCAACATTGTGAGATAGACAAAAAATATTTTGTCATTTTAGTTCATATGGGGCGGCACAGTGGCGTAACGTTTAGCCTGTTCGCTTCACCACAAGAAAGTCCGTGTTTGAATCTGAGGCGTAATGAGGGCATTTTTGTGTGGCATTTGTTCTCCCCATGCTTGTGTGGATTTCCTCTGGGAACTCTGGTTTCCTCCAACAGTCCAAAGACATGCACAGTATTCTATGAATGGTTGTGTGTGTTGGTCCTGTGACGGACTGTGTCACAGTGTACCCTGCCTTTGCCTGGAGTCGACTGGGACTGAAGGGATGAACTTCCCATGACTCTAGTATGAGGAGTATGAATGGTTCATATGAGGGCCTGCTTGGCTTGGTGGAGGTTTGCACTCTGAGTGCTATTGTTTATGCTGTTATTTATACACATTCTGGTCAATAAGACATTTGTATAGCCATAAAAAAAACAGCCAAGACGCTTGCTTCCTTCTTTTATATTAGATGAAACTATTCATTCATTCATTTATTCATTTTCTAAGCCACTTAATCCTAATTAGGAACACAGGGAGGCTGGCGCCCGTATTAGCTGGGTACACCCTGGACAGCCAACACACTCACAACCATTCACGCTCCCTCTCACACCTGGGGGCGACTATGCATGCTTTTGGATTGAACGAGGAAACCGGAGTTCCTTGGAGGAAGCCCCACAAGCACGGGGAGATCATGCAAACTCTACCCAAAGCGCCTGAGCCTGGGAATCGAACCCAGGCCTTCTTGCTGAGAACTAATGTAGCTAATAAATAATGGAAGGCTCTCATGAAAAAGCATTTCTGAAAGTATATAATTCTAAGACACTGTTCCTTCCTGAAATATATGAACATGAACTAAATTTTGACATAGAGCTGAATGATGTAACACGATGGATGTCGTATTAGACAATCATCCTGTTCCAAGACTTCACCTCTCAAACTTCTAAACTTTGATGTGATGTGATGTATGAATGTGTCTTGTGGAAATGAGATTTCTGTAACTAACAAATTGGATTATTATGAGAAAAATGCTGTATGCCTATCAGTGTTGTTAGTAAATGAAATTTGGTGAGTAACTTCCATTATAATTCTGCCCCAGTTCAATGTTAAGGAAACAAATAACATCTCTTGGCAAATCAACTTCATTTTGCAGGAAGGCGGAAATTTTGTAAATTTGATTTTCCATTAAACTATTCCTTTAAATAGCACTAAAGTTGCACACTTCTCTTATTTGAAAAGCAATCAAAGGCAAATTTTAAAAAAAAGTGTCCTAACAGGAACGCCTATATTTCATCAGATTTGAAAACTTGATGGAAAATATTATCCACTTGATATTTGTTATTCAGGACTCCGTTATTTAAAACTAAGGCCCTCACATAAAATTAAAATCTATCTGAATATAAATCTGTTTACACACCATTTTCAAATCGTTGCATCACCACATGCTCAGCATTTTGTTCAAAAACAGCGCTGTTGCTCTTTTGCAAAATGGCAGCGGGAGCTCAGGACTTGATAAAGTAGTCAAAGGTGGCCTCTTACTGTGATTAAAAAGGGGGAGGAAAAGATTTACTTAGAAATCTAACAAGAGAATGGGTTTTGCTCGGAGCTGTGACTGGCCCTGCTTGCTTTAATGCACTTCTTCTAATTCAGATGAAGAGCTGGCTCAGGGAGCACCGCTGTCGAAAATTGGGTTCCGCTAGCAGGGTTGAGACGAGCATAGGTTAATTTCAATTAGACCAGAAAAGGACTCTTCAGAAATACCACGCTTGAGTCATTTAGCAATAATGCCACTGCAAATGTCATTGAACTGGGATGCTCAAGTAGCCTATGGAATGTCTGAACTGAGCCATTGTCAGATTGGGTGTTTTTATTTGGCTAATCTAGTCTTTTTGGCAGTCAGGAGTCGCTGGATATTGAAAGAAAATTCTGAAGTTTTGATGAAGCAGGTCTCTAGTTGCCTTTGGAAAGTCATTTTACCAAATGGTAACTAAATAACATCCTACCACCAGCATGCTTCACTGTGGGAATGGTATTGAAATGGTATCCTGAGCCATGTTTGGTTCTTGCCAAATGTCAGGGTTACTGCCAAGGCTAAAGAGTTCACCTGTGGTTCATAATACCAGATAAGGTTTTTTTTTTCCCCTCATGGAACAGGATTTCACATGACATCCATAAAAGCCAGCATTACAGAATAGTGACCCTAAGATTATCCAGTGAAAGGCTTGTACATGTAGATCTCTTCAGCTCCTTCAAAGGTAGTACTCTTAGACTCTACAGTAGGTTGCTTTTATGACGAATGCCCTTGTTATCCTGTCACTGGTGGGCATCATGGGGGATATCATGGTCGTATGACGTTCCTCACATCCCAGAGTGTTGCATATTCAGAGATTTGTTTTGATGGCACTTTGGTCATTATATTTTTACATTTTACATTTACAGCATTTGGCAGACACTCTTATCCAGAGCGACGTACAATTATCATTTTTTTCTACAACTGAGTAATTGAGGGCTAAGGGCCTTGCTCGAGGGCCCAACAGTGGTGACAGTGGGGATTAAACTTTATCCACTAAGCCACCACTGTCTTTATGATGCTGTTAGTTTAGATATGTTCTTTAACAATGTTTGGAGCTTTTCAAAAGCAGATGTATTTATATGGAGATCATTTGACCCTTTACTTGAGGGCAGGTTGACTCTGTTCAGCTACTAATGTGATTTCGAATGGTAACTGGTTGCACCAGAAAGATGGGTCTTTACATTATTGGAAATATTTTTGTAAGCTTTTTTACCACACTTGCCGCAGAAAAACTTGGCGGGAGTGTTTCTGTTGCATGTTCTTCCCATGCTTGTGTGGGTTTCCTCCATGTATTCCGGATTCCTCCCACAGTCCATAGACAGGCACATTAGGATAATCAGTTGTTCCAAACTGCCCGTAGGTTTGAGATGTGTGTGTGTGTTGGCATTGCGATAGACTGGCGAGCTGTTCAGGGTGTACCCGATCTTCTCCCAAAGTCATCTGAGATACGCTCCAGCCTCCCCTTGACCCTGTCGCCTAAAATGAATGAATGAATTTTGTAGCTTATTTTTTATCTTATTTTTCTTTCTAATGCTACTCAAGAGCCTGGGGGGGGTCATATATATTGGGGGTGGTATTTTACTGAGTGAGCTGTGATCCTCAGGGTTATCAGTAATAAAGCTAAAGAGTGGTCTATCACTGTCACTTGCTAAAAGGTGAATGCAGGTTAAGATTTGTCCCGTACCTTATATAAGACTGTGTTACATGTTTTATGAATTGATCATGGAAAAAAAATGAATAAATAAATAAATAAATATATAAATAAATATGAGTGCCAGATACAATACAATCAGTAGTATGGGTCACTTAGTGTAATAAGGGGAAAACAGAGGCCTGTCTTGTGAAGGGTGTGGACGTTACAGCAGGTCGTATGTAAATAAGCACAGCAGAGGAGTGTGTAAGCGCCAGGAAGCACAGACTGATCTAACCAAAGAGTCAAGGACATAGAAAAAGACTTGGCGTGAGTGTGCAGTCTGAGTCAGACATGCGCAATGTGAACAGCGAGGGAGGGGGAAAAAGTAGAAGCCACCGTTTTTGTTGAATGTGTTTCAATAAATGGTAGGAAGGGATCTAAATAAATAAAAGATAATGAGTAAAACTTCTGCTAATGGCTATCATTTGAAAGTACTTAAAAGCTCACCCAACTGATTTGTGCAAGGTATTTTTCAACAAAGTACAGGCTGTACTGTCCCTGTTCGCCTGAAATACCAGTAGGAGGCTTTCCCATTAGTGATATGGGACACAGCCAATCCTTAAGTGGTCGGACACCACCTGTGAGCCATTTGTGTTCAGAGCCTTGGGAAAGACATTCTTTCTTTCGTTTTCTAAAAGACACTGAAGCAAGAGAATCGATTAAATAGCAGAATAAGTACATCCATATGGGAGGACATCTGCAGGGATTTAAAGAAATGTTCCATGTTTTGTTACTATCGAACGTCATTTTAAGTTTGTTTTGGTGTAACTTCTGTAAAACAGCTTCAGTATTCAGCTTTTCTTTACAGAACAAATATACCAGGTGAAACTGGGAAAGTCCTGAATTTCCGAATTAAGGGGCAACTGAAAATGCTTTTGTCACACCACGGTGAGGAGCGGAGGCAAGGATGCAGAACAGAAACTTCCTTTATTAAGGTGCCAGGCAGACTTCTCCATAACTCAGAATAAAAGTAAACAAGAAATTAAAGAGCACTGAGCAAACCAAGGGCGGTACAGTGACATAGTGGTTAGCATGTCTGCCTCACAGCAAGAAGGACCTGGGTTCAGTTCCCGGGCTCGGTGAGGGAGTTCTCCCTCTGCTTAAGTGGGTTTCCTCTGGGTACTCTGGTTTCCTTCCACAGTCCAAACACATGCACATTAGGCTAATTGGCTGTTACAAATTGCCCATAGATGTGTGTGTGTGTGTGTGCATGTGTGTGTTCGCCCTGCGATGGTCTTGCGAGCTGTTCAGGGTGTTCCCTGCCGTCAACCAGTCTTGGCTGCGAAATGTTCCAGCTGCCTCATGACCCTAAAAAGATTAAGGCGTTTGGCAAATGAGTAAGTGAGTGAGTGAATGGGCAACCCAAGAGAATACATTGGAGAACTACGGACACGAGAACAACAGCTTCTGAATATACAAACATGCTCATGATAGTCCATAAGCAAGTCAAATGCTCTGCGCCATATCATACTTTGAGCACACGTGTATAGTCTTTTAACAAGCTACCAAATTGCTTGCACGTGCAACTCACTGTCGAAGCTTCCACGTTGCCCACTGAGCCATGGGAAATGTATGCAGATTGTAGTTCTTTTGCCATCTGTAAGTACTGCGAATGCGACTCAATATGCTGTATACAGACTGTGGCAGTTTTTATTTTTTTTTAAATATATTTAAAAAAAAAAAGCAAATTATTAACATAATTTTGGTTTAATTTATTATCATTTTATGCATTGGGTGGCACGATGGCGTAGTGGTTAACGCATCCGCCTTACAGCAAGAAGGTCCTGGTTTAAGTTATGGGCTCTGGCTTTACTGTGTAGAGCTGCATGTTTTATCACGTCCACCTATCAGCAGTAAAATTCTGGGATCGAATTCCAGGCTTGGTGACAGCGTTTCTGTGAGAAGTACTCACTTCTCGTGAGTAATTATATATGTTGATTATATGGAAAAGGGTGGCACAGTGGCATAGTGGTTAGCACGTCCACTTCACAGCAAGAAGGTCCTGGGTTTGAGCCCCAGGCTCGGGCATTTCTGTGCAGAGTTTGCATGTTTGTGCTTCCATGGGTTTCCTCCAGGTACTCCGGTTTCCTTCCACAGTCCAAAGACATTAATATAATTGGCTGCTCCAAATTGTCCCAAGGTGTGAATGTGACTGGTTGTGTGTACCCTGCCTTCGCCTAGTGTTGGCTAAGATAGGCTCCAGCCTCCCTGTGACCGTAATGTTATTAAGCAGTTTGGCAAATAAATGAGAAGGTGAGTAATTTTATGTATTACCTCTATGTATAGGTATCACCTCTGCCAAGAGCTTTATGTTGTGTAGTTGTTTGTCCGTCTGGTTTATTTTTGTCTGGCTATTACACAAAACCTACTGACCCAGTTCCCATGAAACTTGGTGGAAGGGTGTAGCGTTGGCCAAGAAAAAAACCCTTCAAATTTTTTGAGCAGGTCCGAGTGATGGGGTGAAGTTTTGCTACCACTGCAAGATACAACAAAATTATGTCCATGCTGCGGTTCTGCACTCCATGATAGTATAGCTCAGTAAATACAAAACGTGACCAGTGTAGAAATATGATGAGTCCATTTCACAATTCACATTCACATTCACATGTACCAGAGGATTAGTGGTACCCATCAATGCAGGTTGTGATATTGAGGCTTCAGCTAGGCACAGCCATATTTTTATATAAATCCAGTAGTAATAATGGAAATATATCCAGACGATTGCACATGATTTGCATCTCGTACAAGTAATCTGAGTGCCCTTCTAGTTGTATTCTACTTTTATTTGAAAGCGGAACACTTGCTCTGCGGCATTTTATGACATTTACATCACCATGAACTAAGATCAAGACTAAGATTAACAAGCTGTCGAAACATCAAACTGATGATGGCACTACAAAAACTGCTTTTTTCCCCCCAGAAGATGAAGAACTCGTATTAAATGCCGCCCCCACAACATATTGAGTCATGGGCAAGTTACAGAATTTGTTACCTTGACTTTAGTATCGTTTAATATTCATGGTCTCAGATTGTGACCTCAAAACAATAGAAAGAAAATCCTTTCAGATTTTATTTATTATTCAGTCTAGCATTTTCTATTTACACCGCCCATCACTCACAACTGTCATTTATTCTTGTTTGTACTTTTCACAGTGAGTGAGTATATACATGCATATGTATGTTTTGTCCGTCAGATTATTAGAACGACGCGTTCGAGCGGTATACAAGCGCAGTTTAAATACATTTAATTAGTTTGAGGAAATGAGCTTAGTGCACTTGTGACTGCAGCAAAGCCATTTGTAGAGTATAAAGCGGCACTTTTACCTCTAATGTGCTTTTAATTCAGTTACTGCACGTTAAAAATGTCGAGAAAGATGCAAGCCAGACAACACACGCTGTGATACACATCAGTCGTAGCTGTAGTGTTCTCTGTTCATGAAACCGACGGAGTGCGACACGGTGGCAGAAAGAAGGTTCTGGGCTTGAGTTCTGGGCTCGGCAAGGGCGTTTCTATGTGGAGTTTGCATGCTCTCTCTGTGCTTGGGTGGGTTTCCTCTGGGTACCCTGGTTTCCTCCTGTAGCCCAAAGACATGCACATTAGGCTAATTGGCTGTTCCAAATTTCCCCTAGCCTTCCTGGTAAGCGGTTCAGGGTGTATCCTGCTTTCGTTGACATAGGCTCCAGCTTCTCTGTGAGGTATCCAGCGATTAAGCTTTTATCCAGTTTCCTCTGGATGTTCTTACTGTTGAAAATAAGAGGCATTTTAAACTAATCACAGTGAAACTGCAATCATGTTGGTGTTGCATGTTCTTCATTTATTTGGGAGACGATAAATCAGAATATAGAATATATATTAAAAATACATACACAGAACAGTATATATGTATGTGGAGATGGGCAAATTTGTAGCAGAGGCATCCAAGAGTAGCAAATTTAATTTACAGGTTATTAGTTTTTAATTTGAAGCTGCGTGGCGAGGAAGCAGAAACAAAAGCCAGATAAAAATAAAAGTAGAAAAAAAAATCGTTCTTCCTGTTGAATAAAATTCATTGTTAATGCCGCCACCTGCTACACACAACTAGTTTATCCTAAAACTCTGAAAGGGGTTTAAAGAGACACTGTCTCACAGCTCTTCTGTACAGTTCAGCTACATCTGTCATGATTACCTTTTGTGTGAGCTACGTGGAAGGTACTGTGGCGTGCCGATTTTCGTTCCGCAGGAAATTGCATGTGTGTTTGTATGTGTGTAGTCCATGTTGCATGAGCTGTATCTTGTTGATGTTCTTGTTGTTGTTATTATTATTATTATTATATTTGAGAGCTTATGGAAATTGTACTAAAGTAAAGTAATAATACGATAGTCATTACATTTACATAGACAGGAACTTTCCAACAGGTCTAATGCCAGGATCTAATTAGATCATTAGAAGTTCATCTTCGTCCTCAAGTGAGACAGAGCATGCGTGTGTGTCCGAGTCTCCACCAGTCATTTAAAAACTGTAAAACAAAAAAAACTATTAAAATCTCATTTTAGTGCTTTTTTGCTTATGTTCCCATGCAGTATATACTAAAAGGTTATGTGTCTCAGGCTCAGTGGAGGTCACTGAGTTAAATGAAAAATTTTACAGATGCTTTTATCCAGAGTGACTTACATGTTTTGTTTTTTTTTATACAACTGAGCAAGCGAGGGTTAAGGGCCTTGCTCAAGGGCCCAGTAGTGGCAGACTAGTGCTGCTACTTGAACCCCCGACTTTTGTATCCGTAAGCCAGAGCCTTAACCACTGAGCCGTCACTGCCCTATTAGTTTGCACTGACTTACATCCATCCATTTTCTGAACCGCTTATTCCTAATTAGGGTCGCGGGGAGGCTGGCTCCCATCTCAGCCGACTCTGGGCGAGGGCGGGGTACACCCTGGACA
>JAQMYF010000017.1:5019480-5050192 GCA_030014195.1 Neosilurus mollespiculum
ATATATATATATATATATATAAAATCAAGTATAGTGAAATATATTTGCAAATGTACAGGCAATATAATGAAATATAACGTATTGCAGTGGCGATTGAAGTGTCTGTAAAGTCTGTAAAGTGGCAGTAATCTGAGTTCTAGGTCATATAAGGGACCTTGACAATGACTGGTGGCCAGTCATGTCGATGTCACTAGTTCCTGGGTGCAAGCCTGCATCATTTAACCTCACCAAGAACTAAGTGTACTGGAAGAGTGTAGAATGATCAGAGATTAGACCTCACCACGCTATTAGAAAAGCGCTTACTCAAAAAAAAATCTGTGGTTAATTAAAGGAAGTTTGAGTTCCAATGAGAATGTACCTGAAAACCTTTCTGAGGTTGGACATACTATAGACATACCCATCTTCAAGATGCTCAAGGCAAAAAAGTGGTTAAGGGCTCTAGGTTTGGGGTATTTTTTGAATTTCTCTTTGGGAGAACCCCTTAGGGTTCCATGTAAATCCTTGAAATGGTTCCCCTTTCAGAAAAGCTTCCTTGTAGAACCTTTGAGTAAGCTCAAGAAATGAACCATGCAAAGAACCCTCATGCAGAGGTTTTTTTTTGTGTGTGTGTAAAAATGCACCATTAGATTTGAATCTCCGTAGCTCTTATTTCGAACACTGATCAAGCCATTAGGTGTAATTTTATAATGAGACTATTATAGTGTGGATTATAGGCTTTGTGGGTGTGTGCCTTCCCAAAATTGCCATAAGAACCCTAATCATCCTAAAAACATGCTTCTTCTTCTGTTAGTGGTGCTCCTGAGATCTGCTCAGCTAATTGTGCATCTAATCTTCGGTGTTCATTTAGAAAGCTGCCCTTGCAGGCGGCACAATGGATCTTTATCATTCTTTACTACCTCGGTGTATTTGTGGTAAAGGAGGAAACAGCTGGCCAGCTGCTGCTGGCGGTCCATGGCTGATTCTGTCAGTATGTGCTATTTTAGGCCGTCTGCTACGCCGGAGGAGATCCAGAACCTCGCTGCTACAGATATCACACCCTCACAGGCCTGTACAGGCTTCAGACACTGACCGGGATTATTTCACACATGGATACACACAGACACAAACACACACCTTAACACACTGACTCACTCAAGCACACACTCACACAGAGCAGAAGTCATAAAGGATGAAATTAAATAAAGAATAAAACACGATGTGGGAAAATATTCAACGCCCAGGTGCTGTGATGCGGCCCACTGTGAAGCAGAGTTCATCTCACCACCTTCAAGTTGACGTTACTTGCAAATTCGGAGGCGTTTTATAATCGCCAGCCAACACAGAATGTCAAGATGGGTTAATGCTTCCGACGATTTCAGTTTTATTTAACGAATTAAAGAATGACTTTTAATGTAATCATTAAACATCAGATTTAGGGAATTTGGCGGACATGCTTAGCCAGAGCGACTTACATTTTTATCTTATTTATACAGCCAGCCTGTTGAGGGTTAAGGGCCTTGCTCACGGGCCCGACAGTGGCAGGATGGTGTGGTACTTTTGCATACTATAGATGTAGTATTCCATCCAAGGTACGGTTCAAATACCATAAAAGTATTTCCTCCAACATCCTCCTATTTACCTAGTAATAGTAATGCAAAGTAATGGAACTATACATATTCAAATAAAGCCTTAGATCAGTGGTCACCAACCCTGTTACAGGAGATCTACCTCCCTGAAGACTTTGGCTCCAACCCTTTAGCTGTTACTATAGAAACGATATCATGTTTGTCGCTGAAAATTACTCAGCACCTTCTGTGACCATCTTTATCATTATTAACCCCCACTCTCTCTTTCATGTGTGTTTTCCAGTTGATTTTATAGGTGGCTTCGACTCTTACGGGTACCAAGGACCACAGAAGACGTCGCATTTGCAACTACAACCGATGTATATGTAAGTAATTGAAATGCAAATTAGCAACTATGAGGCCTGAAATATCCCAGTGCTGCTACTCTTCACTTTTATTATCCAGTGTTGGGAAAATAATTATGCCTACGGTGCCTCCTGGGTTCTCCTATTGCTTACAGTGTGAAAATTTGCAGAGTGAGATCTCAATTTTATGGAGATGTGGAGCTACAGTAAAGTACTGACCAGGTTCCAGCTCTGAACTGTACTCTGAAATTGATGTGTGTATGAAAATGCCGGACTGGTTTGTTATTATTTATGGTATATTTCACTTCATATTGACGTTTTGATGCAGTGGACAGACGATGAGAAAAACCTGTAGGAGTTCACTGTATGATCAATAAGAAATAATATCACTGTTGGCCTAACTCGGATAATAGTCTGGGTCAACATGAAGAGAGCGGAGATTGTTTGCTCAGTCTGTGTTGACAGCTTAAAAAGTTTATGAGGATGTGGCTGGATGTGCTAAGGTGCTTTTGGTTAGCCCTGGGAGATTTGAAGGGATTTGGTTTATTGACACAGATACAACACGGATAATTTTATATACACCCAGGATAAGTCCGGTACTTAGTACACTGTCTACATCATGGTATATTTATTTATTTTGGGGGTTGAGGCCTCTTGCCATGGTAATAATTTTAATAGATGAAGGAAATAAAATAGCTTAACAACATTTCACCAAGAACTGGCATCCTAACTTATTTTTCCTCCTATGGAAAACGTATAGCATTTTATTCATCCATTCAGTATCTCTATCCTCACAGTCTATCACGTAGGCTACTAGAGTTGTAATATAAACAGGAAAAAGCCAATAGTGGCTAACAAAATATGATTAATTTAAATATCGCCTCACAGCAAGAAGGTCCCGGGTTCGATTCCCGGGCTCGGGCGTTTCTGTGTGAAGATTGCATGTTCCCCCCCGTGCTTGTGTGGGTTTCCTCCGGGTACTCCGGTTTCCTCCTACAGTCCAAAAACATGCACAGTAGGCTAACTGGCTTTTCCAAATTGCTCCTAGGTGTGAGAGTGAGCGTGAATGGTTGGGTAAGTGTTGGCCCTACAATTGCCTGGCGAATTGTTCAGGGTGTTCCCCGCCCTCACCCAGAGTCTGCTGAGATGGGCGCCAGCCTCCCCGCGACCATAATTAGGATTAAGTGACTTAGAGAATGGACGAATGAACTATGCTATTAGGCACGTATATAATTAGCGGCACTGTGCAAGTTAACCTCTCACGAATATGGAGTTCGCATTTTTTCCCCGTGCTTGCCTGGGTTTGCACCAGGTACTCCTGTTGCCTTGCGACTCTAACAGGACTAAACGGTCGGGCAAATGAGTGAGTGAATGATTTCGCCTCAAATTTTTACCAACGCTCAATAATCCAATCTATATGTCAGGACAGAGAGTCAGATCATGGGAAGAGAATTGATTTTTGTTACTAGGACTAAAAAATGACAAACTTTGGCTTCATTAGTAAAATGACCCTTGCCTCCTTGGCATTTACGCGACGCAGCGAGAACTCCTAGCATGCATTTTTCTTTCATCACCGTGTGTCTGGGGGAATATGTTCAATGAGCACTCTTTATCTCGCTCTCATTACTTCAGTCAAACGTAGAGCATAATAAGGGCCCTGATTAGGATCAATGGAAGGTGATGGTATACCTAAAGTTATTAGATAGCACACTGAGCACAATTAGAAGATCGAAGCCTGTAGTAAATCTACATCACAATTTTCTGTGAGGATCATGGATATCACGAGAATCTTACATCAAACTCTTCATTGCACGGAGATATCTTTCTAGAGTGAAAGGGTTCACGCCAGTTTGATTTGTTGATCATTCTGAAAGCTTGAAATGTCCAAAAATCGGTTTAATAGTCGCATCTTATTATCGAAAACGGTTATGTCAGCAACATAACATGGCGCCTCAGAGGGACTATGTCGAACTACACATCCCGGCAACGCCAGTACCGATCGAACCAGTGGTCACCTGACACTACACCCATTCCAGTTCACCCCTGATTGCATACATTATATGAAACTTAGTTTGTACTCACCTGGTGGTCATGCTGGGTGGCACGGTTGTGCAGTGGTTAGCAAAACCGGTTCGATTGCCAGGCTCGGCTCTTCTGCATGGAGTTTGCATGTTTTCCCCATGCTTGTGTGGGTTTCCTCTGGGTACTTTGGTTTCCTCTGGCAGTCCAAAGACTTGCACATTAGGATAACTGGCTGTTCCAAATTGAGGTTGGTTATCTTAATCTTATGATTTTAATCTTATGATCTTAATTCTCATCAACCTTGTTTTGTGTTGTTTTTTGTTTGCCTATTAAAGAAATATTCTCCGCTTATATCCATCTTTGGATATGGAAACTGTGACAGAAACACTCAACGCATTTGACTGTATTTATGATCATTTTCCTGCCAAGATGCTGTTTTATTATGTCCATCCAAGAGGCCCAAATTTTACCCACAGTTTTTGTGTTTATTTGTTAGTAGAATTATGCAAAAAGTCTTGTGTGGATTTTCGTGAAATTTGTACCAGAGGTGGGGCTTTGGAAAAGGAAGACTCAGTTAGATTTTGGCGATGATCCGGATCAAATTCTGCATCCAGGTTTTTTTTTTTAATATTCTTTAACATTGTGAGATAGGAGGATTTTTTGGAAGTGCCATGTTATTGAACGCCCAGCAGGGGGTGCTGTGTTCTTTCTGTCATTTGCAAAAGGTTATGTGCAATTCTTTTATGAAATTTCTACCAGCAGTGGAGCTTTAGACACAGAAGAATTTATTAGATTCTGGATCTAGAAAATTTTTAAAAGATTCTTTGAAATTGAGAGGAAGGATATTCTCTAAGTGCTCTTATTATATTTTGTTAGGGGTTTTTTTGCGGTGGATTGTTCATTAGTGCCATGTCAAAAACATGCCACACTGAAAAGCAACACTTTAACTGAATCGCACTTAATGTGTTTAATGAAAAAAATTACAGAGGACTTCTTATTAAAAATTACTCACTGAATGTTTTTTTTTTAAGTAAACCACATTTAAAAGCAATCTGCACCACAGCATTATATTTTCCTTTGTGATTCAATTTCAGTCATACAAAAAAAAAAAAAAACATGAAACACAAGTGTTGCTTTTATTACTGACTTTCAAAAAAATGCCTCACTTCCCTGTTACTCCCAGCTCTCTTTTATTCATTTGTCTTTTTTCTTTTTTTTTTTGCAATGCTTTTGAAGAAAAATATCACCGAGCTTGTTAGTGAGGCTTGATATTACAAAGCATATTGAATATGAAGGGCGGCACGGCGGCGTAGTGGTTAGTACGGCCACCTCACAGCAAGAGGATCCTTGGTTCGAGTCCTGTCCTTGGGCGTTTCTGTGTGAAATTTGCATGTACTCCTCGTGCTTGCATGGGTTTTCTCCGGATACTCCGGTTTCCTTATAAACCTTTTAAGCATATTAAGCTAATTGGCTGTGTGAGTGTAAGTGTGAATGGTTGTGTGTGTTGCCCTGCGATGGCCTGTCGAGCTGTTCAGGGTGTACCCTGCCTTCAGCAGGGGCAGTGTCAGCAGAGATAGGCTCCAGCTTCCCCGCAGCCCTAATAGAGGATTAAACATTTCGGAAAATGAGAAAAAATATTGTATATTGCGAAGGCATTGCATATTATGATATGAAATTTGTCTGCTATATTGTCCAACCCTAATACTGCATTACCAGAGAGACATGCTTGATCAAATAAGATTCGAGAATGACACTTTGGTATATATGGTCTCCAAAGTCACCTCTCTGACAGACCTGGCACAATCCTTCAGTCTCTCTGATATGGAAACACATGGCAGGTGTTCACAACATGTTTGGCGTATGAATGACTTTGACAGCAGTCGTTTTCGGGTAGGCCGCTCCCTCGCCTAAGCTTGACCTGCTTGGCATTGAGCCACGCCAGGAACTCGGCGCAGGGCGGGATGGCACATATGGCTGTGGAGAGAGGTGGGGCTGCCATGACTCACCTTCAGGCACTGTAAGGGTCGAACTGCTACTCCCGGTAGGACTGTCTCTCATTATGAACTGTGTGTGAGGTAACGAGAGCAAGGTGAAGAGCGCACATGCAACTCACTGTGTTAGTTTTCCCACTGGCAGAGTGTGGAGGCTGGTCAAGAGAGGCACATAGGTGTGGGCAGTGCCAATATGCCAGACACCAGACCCACCAACACCCCCACCCCTCCACCCAAACACACACACACTTTTTCTTCATTCCTCAGTCTGAATACAGAAACTCAATTCTCTCTGCAGGTTTAGATGCTCGCTTACAACGTGACACAAATTAACTACCGTCATTTCATCACATGCTTGAAGTTTGACTTCTTCGCTACCTTACCAGGGCGGGATGATGGTGTAGTGTTTAGCACGTCCATCTAACAGCATGAAGGTCCTGGGTCGAGTCTCAGGCTCGGACAATGCCATGTTGAGTTCTTTCTGTGCTTGTATGGGTTTCCTCCAGGTAGTCCGGTTTCCTCCCACAGTCCAAAGATATGCACAATTGGCTGTTTCAAATTGCCCCTAGGTGTGAGTGTGAATTGTTGTGTGTGTGTGTGTGTGTGTGTGTGTTGGCCCTGCAATGGTCTGGCGAGCTGTTCAGGGTGTGCCCCGCTTTTGTCCAGTGTTGGCTGAGATAGGCTCCAGCCTCCCCACGACCCAAGTAGGATTGAGATGAGTGAGATGAGATCAGCTGAGCTACCCTACCCTGGCTGTAACTTGTATAGATTTCAGCTCGATTTTACTGTCACACACAGTATCAAACATCATTCATAAATTGCCGTGCCAGTGCAACCAAAGACAGCCAGTGTCAGATTTCTCCTAGTGTCTGATTTTTTCTGATGATTTTTTTCACAAGGTGCAATCCGAAAGATCCTGGGCTGTTCCTGTAGCACATGAATGGAGAGTGGGACATCAATGCGCCTGCAGAAAGAGCGAGTATTAACTCTCATGAGTCAGTATATGGTGTGACATCATGTGCTGAAGCAGTAGGCGCCAAGAGGGACAGAACGTCACCCTCGAGTGGCATCCTGCCCCTCTTGAAGCCAAATGCCACTCAAAATATGTCACTCAGCTCATTGGTTCTCTACTGTAGGCATGTCAAAGCATTATAAGTGTTTTCTTTGCCAGCTGTAAATGGTTGTACGTGTACTCATTGTCCAAAAAACAACAACAACACACTGACAACAGGTCCTGATGTTGACAGCTGCATTTGGAAGATGGCATGGGATAAAGCGGAACTGACAAGACAGCTACTAATACATACTACTAATAATAATGTCAATAGCCAAATGTAAACAGAGTGAAAGGAAATTTTCACACAAGCTTGCTTTGAAGAATATCTGTTCACAGCATTATCCACTCAGGATAATGTCTATTAGTCTATAGTTCGCAGGAATGGCATGACAGACACTCACTGTTTGTCCTGGGCACTCGAGCAGGCAGTATTGTCATTATGACACATTAAAATGGAAAAATAAATCATAAAAATGTAAAAAAAAAAATTTCTTGTATTTCTTTACTGTATACTAAGACACCTTTAGACGGCACTGTTTCTGTTTGTTCCTGAATAAGTAGAGCTGAACAGAACAGACACCATTATATAAACTGAGCTGTTTAACCAGCTTAAAGTGCAGAGCTCACCTGACCTACCTCTCTCATGGGTCATTCATTCATTCATTTGCTAAGCTGCTTAATTTTAATCACGGTCGCGGGGAGGCAGTTGCCCCTCTCAGCCGACTCTGGGTGAAGGCACCCTGAACAGCTCACCAGGCCATTGCTGGGCCAACACACTTACAACCATGCGCACTCACTGTCACAGCTATTGTTCCACGGCAATTATAACCACCAGTCAGCTTACTGTACATGTTTTTGGGCTGTAGGATGAAACCGGACTACCCGGAGGAAACCCACCCAAGCACAGGAGAACATGCAAACTGCACACAGAAACACCCCGAGCCCGGGAACCGAACCCAATACCTTCTTGCAGTGAGGCGGATGTATACCACACACATATATATATATACATATACATATACAAATTTTTATTTTAGTTTCAATATTTATTGTTACACATTATCATTGAAACCTATAATGAGTACTAACCTTACAAGGCTGCAGTAATGGCACAGAAAAAAAATCTGTGCATGTACTTCACTTCCAGCTTCCCCAGTTGCCAGAAAAGGGAAAAATATATAGATTTTTGGTTCTGTAATAAATTATAACAGCTCATGCAATTCCCAGATCCATCCATCCTTGTCTGCAGAAAACATCTGCCTAAAAATTGGGATTAATGAGGATTATATCTATTCAGGATATGTAAAAACAGGATTAATCGGCAGATGAGGTGCACAACCGCGCTCCACTGAATGCTTATCTGTGTGTTTGTGTGATTTGTTATTACAGATGCACTGCATATTCCATACAAGATTTAGTCGTTCTTTTGTATTTTTGGCTGACCGAATCATATTTTCACGTGTCGTCGGTCTGTCGGTTTTACAAATGTCGAATTCTACTACATGTCCAATTTTCTCACTTTTGACAATTTTTTTTTTTTTTTTAATTTTTAATTTTGTTACTTTTTTTTGTGTAAATAGCACATTTGCCACATTTAGCTTTGATACAAATTGAAGAAACTGTCTTTAAGCACGGTAAGGTGGAAGTACATGGCAGTGTATATTTTGCGGTGTAAAAGTGGCAAATGGAAAAGGTCACATGTCCAGTAATTAGCCCGGAGAGAAAAGGGCAGACAGGCAGATGAGCAAACCTGAATGTAAATGAGGCTGTAAACAAAAAAAAACATCCCCGTGATATTTGTGCGAGAGAAAACAACCTACACACAGGTAATGAGTCGACACAGATCATGAGTCATATTCTGGTTGAACTTTGGGAAACAATTAAAGTGAGTTATATTTTCTTAAGATGTTCCAGTCTGAGGTTAAACTGGAATTATAGTGCAGTGGCGGAGAGCTCTCTCTCTCTCTCTCTCTCGCTCTCTCTCATTTCTCATTTTATGAATCGCCTAATCCTACTGGGGTCGCAGGGAGGCTGGAACCTATCTTAGCCGACACTGAGTGAAGACGGGATACAACCAGAAGAAACTCACCAGACCTTTGCAGGGCAACACACACAAGCATTCACACTCACACTCACCCCTAGGGGCAATTTGGAACAGCCTCTTAGCCTAATATGCATGTCTTCGGACTGTGGGAGGAAACTGGAGTAGCCAGAGGAAACCCACGCAAGCATGAGGCGAACATGCCACACAGAAACTCGACTTCGAACACACCGAACCCAGGACCTTCCTGCTGTGAGGCGGACGTTCTAACCACTACGCCACAATGCCGCAGGTGAAGGAGAGCTGCTTATACTAAATATAGGAGGAGGGAATAAGAGGAGGCTGATGAATAAAGAATAAAACCCTTAAAGTAGGAACATTATCAACAACAGGGTGGTCTTCATGTTCATGTTGTTGTAACATTGAGGACACTGACACCCAACAATACTGATTCGTGCCAGAATTTTCCCAGCATCCCCATGTTCGGACAAAATAGAATCTTATCTATAACAAAGAATAAACTCACTTGTAGCACTAGCCTTGAACCTAACCCTAACTCTGGTGCAATGATTAGCACAGTCGCCTTCTGGCCAGGGGGTTCTGGCTTCAAATCTCAGCCAAGAGTCTTTCTGTGTAGAGTTTGCATAATCTCCCCATGCTTGCATGGGTTTCCTGTGGGTACTCTGGTTTCCTCCAGCAGTAAAAAAGACATAGATGAGTTCAACTGACTACTCTAAATTACCTATGGGTGTGAACGTGAGTGTGAAAGGTAGATCGTTCTTGGGTTGGCCCCGAGGTAGACTGATGACCTGTTCCGGTTGTAGTTTGCCTCTTGCCCTAAGTCAGTTGAGATTGGCTCCAGCCTTTCCCGTGACCCCGACGGATAGGCGGTGTAGTCATAATGCCCTTCATACAATATTGTCTGCAAGTAAATAAATATGGAATGTAATAAAGGTACCCATTCACTAGTGAATATTCCATGCATTGGTCTTCTGATCAGTTCATTTTGGCTGAATATAAAGGTTTCCACCCCAGCTCACAGGCTTAGCATCTGTTCTATAGCTTGGTTTGGTTCTGTGTCTGTTTACAATAACAGTAACAATAACAAGACCACGTGAGCGGAGGAACGATCCTCTGGGTGCGTGATAACTTTGCAGTGCAACACAGATTCGCAGAGTGGAATAGTCTGAGATCAAGGATTAAGGAAAGGAAGAAGGGATACGACTTTATCTCTCTATTTTACTCACACACACACACACACACACACACACACACTCACACACAGATTATATCGCACATGTTAAAAGTGACTTTAAAACATACTGATTTTTCACTGTTCGCGTCCTTCGTGCCTGTGCTGACCCGATTACAGCATGGCAGCCATGATGGATGATAAGATGATAATTCTTCGCTTTCACTCACCTCAAGATGGCGTTGTTTACTAATATTGTTGCACCCAGGGCAGGGGTCATTAAGACATCAGGGCCTATTCCATTTTATTTCCAAGAGATAACTAGGTTTGATGGTAATGTTTACTCTGGGCGGCATGGTGGCGCAGTGGTTAGCACGTCTGCCTTACGGCAAGAAGGTCCTGGGTTCGATTTCCGGGCTCGGGTGTTTTTCTGTGGCATATTCTCCCCGTGCTTGCCTGGGTTCCCCCTTCATGGAGAAAAATAGAACTCATAGGGCACTGATCACCAAGCCTGTTGCTGAAGATTAACTTTCCATGCAGGTTTTTTTCCCCCAACCAAAATCTAACATGCTCATTAACACGCTTACTCCTAGAAGGGTCACGCGGAGGCTGGAGCCTGGAGCCTATCTCAGCCGACACTGGGCGAAGGCGGGGTACACCATGAACAGCTCGCCAGTCCATCGCAGGGCAACACACACACACACACACACAACCATACAACCGTACAGCCAGATAGCTTAATGTACATGTCTTTGGATTGTAGGAGAAAACTGGAGCTCTCAGAGGAAGCCTCCACACAGAAACGCTAGAGGGACTCTAGCCCAGGACCTTCTTGCTGTGAGGCTGGCATGCTAACTACTACGCCCCCGTGCCACCTCCAAGAATCTAACGCACCTCTTTTTTGAGGTTTAGGATTAGATGGTCAGATGGGCAAAATTAGGGTTGGACGCAATGTCTTCAGGGAGGCAGATCTCCAGGAACAGGGTTGGGGACCTGGGTGTGAGGTGTAACCTTTTCATTATGAATGTACAGGTATTTGACCCCTTTATCATGCCAGCTTGCTAACTTTCTTTGTTTTCTTTTCTTTTCTCTCCAGGTCAAAATAACAAGGACACACACTGCCTTATGAACCAATCAAACGAAGAACTGCTGTCTCAACCCTTTGTCTTTTTACGTAAATGTCTTAATTATGATAGTGTCTTAAGAACCACTGGAGGAACGCAAGACGTGGCACTTGAATCAGTCACCAACTGGAGAAAACTAGAGCCAAGGCACTGGACATTCTGCCTTTCTCATGTCTGGTGCTTCATTGTCTGGCTTGTTTAAGAGGGTGCAAGACCGCCATCCTGTGGCCAAGATACTCTCTCCTTCCTCTGACTACAGGAACATGACACAGGGGTTAAAGTATAAATAAAGAACTGCCTGCATTCACCTCTGTGGACCTCCACTCTAGGGATGGAACCGGAAGATGAAAAGACCTGATGTGGGAGAGTGCTGCGTTCTGATGGACTCCGTTTGGGGGAAAAAAAAACAAAAAAAAAAACTCTTTTAAAGAATGTTTCATACACGGTCAGCAGTGGCTTTAGTCATCTGATGTAGTGCTGAGTGGTTATTAGAGTAAATTAAGGAGAATTATACATGCGTGTTTACATATGGTAATTCCAGACATTGGAATGCCACTCCTAGGTTGTCCTTTTGTCTGATAACTGTAGTCTGAACATGTTTTTAACCTGTATTATGGATGTTTTCCTCTTGAAAGTGCCAAGAACTGTTCCAAGAAACCGAAAACTGCCCAGAGATTTCAACAGCAGTCAAAAAAAAAAAAAAATAATATTAGTAATAATAATAATAATAATAATCCACCGATCAATTTTGTCTGTTGGACGTCATCCGCAGATCAGCTGTATTCGTTGCATGAGGTGTCATGTTGATTCGCGTATTTTCTCGGCGGGACAGCTGGAATTATCTGAACCTTCCTCTAGCTGGCTCAAAAAGGTTCTGTGAATATTGTGCATTCTACCGTAAGATGGTGTTCAGTCTCATAAGGAAGGAAGAAAACAAACAGGAAACAGATCTTCTTCCTATTCCAAATAGTTTGTTTTTTTTCTAACATGTGCCAGTGTTCAATTTTTCTAGTAGAATAATAATTTGTTGTTAAGGTGGGCCGTTGTGTTTGACTGTATATAGACACATGGGGGGAGGACAGGGGTTGGGTGGAGGGAGGGAGGGGGGTTATGGATGGGGAGCAGTGCTGTTTTTCAGTAGTGTGATGTGAGAGGAGTGTGTGGTAGAGTTTGTGCTGTGGCCAAATGTGCTTTTTTTGTGTGTAGCTGCCATCGCAGGAACCCATGAGGAGCCCTAAAAGCATATGTGCTTTCACTGCAGAATTGCTCCTCTGACGTCACAGAACTAACAGCATTAGTTTTAGTCCATTAACACACTGCACACACTACAGACAAATCATTTACAACACACAGACATTCAGGTCTTTTATCTCCCAAGTGGACTGAATGGCTTTTTGTGGAAATACTATATTAACCATGTTTCTAAATGAACACCAAATGGCCTCTTTTTAAAATGTACTTTCACTCCACGGGAATATTTCAACATCTTTTAATAAAGCTCCTGTCTCATACATCACACAACAGGTAGACAACTGGTCCACCACAGAAAACGTGTTGTGTGCTGGAAAACGCAATCTTAGACCCTTGTGGAGTTTTGAAAATTTTTTTCCCCTGTCTTATACTGGAGGTCAGATCCCTTTTCTGGATCTGTTGCATGAAGCCCTATGACAGGGATGTCCAATCTTCTCCACAAAGGGCCAGTGTGGGAGCAGGTTTTCACTACAACCAAGCAGTAGCCACACCTTCCACCGTTTTCAATCATTCATTTATCCGTTCATTCATTTTATGAACCGCTTAATCCTAATTAGGGTCTCGGGGGAGGCTGGCGCCCATCTCAGCCGACTCTGGGCGAGGGCTGAGTACACTCTGGACAGCTGGCCAGGCCATCGCAGGGCAGAAACACACTGGCGGCTATGCAGCCTACACTTGACGAAAATCAGCAATGCTTCTTTTACATGCCTCTCACCACAGACAGTGAGGGACATGGCCTGTATTCGATAACCCAGTTAGCTGCACTGGGGGGACAGCAGTGACATCCACTTGATAGTGGGGCTTAACCCCCGACCTTGGAATCAGAAATCTAGCATCCGTCCAGCGGGCCACCACTACCCCTTTTTCAATCACAGAGCTCATACATACATACATACATACATACATACACACATACATACATACATAAATAAATAAGCTTTTGAAGTCTGGTGGCTGCCATCTTGGTGAGACCACTTTACTGTTGTACTCAAACAGCATGAAAAGATGGGGGAAATGGAAATTATTACATCCGGGCTGTATATTTCATTTTAAAACCTCTTTTTTTTTTGTGCCTGATTTCACTATCAGTGAAATTATTGGTGAAGTTATATGAATTTAAGGATATTGATAAATGAATTTAATATATAAATGTATTTTGACTCTAAATTCTCAGGGTTTTTTATCTGTGTTGGCGTTGAATGGCTCCATTTTGAGAACTTAAAACTAGGTGGTCTCATCAAGATGGCTGCCATCCAGCTTCAAAATTGAAACAGTATTGTGCAATCTAGTCTTTTTCTTTTTTTAAGATCAGTGGTTGAAACAGGTGGAAGATGTGTCTACTGCTTGGTTTAAGTGAAAACGTGCACCTACACCAGCACTTTGTGAATAAAATTGGACATCCCTGTCCTATGGCATCATACAGCTGTCTTATAACATACACATGAATTACACACTCTTTGGGTCACCCGATGAGCTCAGAATCGTATGGTTTTCTTAATATACTGTAATCCTAAGATTGCCTTTCAAAAAACCCATGACATTTTTATGATTGTGTTAGGAGTGGACCGTATGGTGGTTGTACATAAACCAAGTATCACAGGGTTATTTTTTACCTCGCAACAATGTACGACTTTTTTTGAACATCGTTTGATTTGAATTGCAGACCTGACCTGTTTTCCCCACGACAAATCTCACTCTTTCACTCATTTGCCAAACTGCTTAATCCTATTAGGGGATTTGGGGAGGCTGGAGCCTATCTCAGCCGCCACTGAGCGAAGGCAGGGTACACCCTGACCAACTTGCCAGACCATCACAGTGCCAACACACACAACCGTTAACACTCACACCTGGGGGGGATTTGGAGCAGTCAATTAGCCTAATGTGCATAGCTATCTTTTGGACTATAGAAGAAAACCAGAGTACCCAGAGGAAACCCACACAAGCACATGGAGAACATGCAGACTTCACACAGAATCGTCCTCGCCAAGCCTAGGACTCAAACACAGGACCTTCTTGCTGTGGGGAGGACGTGCTAACCACTACAACTACCGTGCTGCCCCATAACACACATTTTATATCTGAATATAACTCCCCAGCGTTCAAATCCGCCACATACAAACCGCCGTCAGCTTCTTCTGTCGCAGCCCCGCTCAATTTGTAAGAGTAAGGAGCATCGTTTAGAAAGGGAAATGAATCCAAATCCTCTAAAAATGGTTTTGTGCGTGTTTCTCCTGTATGTAGTCATCCACCTTGGGAGAAAATGATGAAACAAACATCGATGTGGTCAGACAAACTTTCCAACCAGGAATAAAGTCTTAACAAAAAAGTGTATGGTGCTATCCTGCAATTAATAACACTTTGGCCTCCTGCTGACAAGCCGAAATGAGCATTTTTCATCACTTCCCTCATGAATTGCACTGGAGCTTTGATGATTCATCAAGATATCAGAGCAGCGCCACTTTTCAGGCTTTATTGGCTAATAATTCCCCATAGTCATCGCTCTTTGAAGCAGACGGATGTTACAGGATGAATATGAATATGCTAGTCTTGCTAGTGTGAATTTACGCCATTAAAAGAGATCACAGTGCATGCTGTAATCTGTCTTTGTAATTTTGCTTTGGACATGAAATATGAAAGCGACAAAGGGTAAGCGGTGTGCAATTGACTAGAAAACCGAACTAGCAGGATTCATTAGTTTATTACGCTGAGTTTATCACATCTGCTTGGCTGCACCACCTGCTATATCACATTTCTCCTCGAAGACTTGTGTAAATATACAGTATCTCTATTCCAGACATGGTGCTCGATCAACCCTAACAAGACGAAGCGATCAAGCGGCAGGTACCATTACTTACCCTGCCAGAGGTTTACAGAATCATCTATATGTATTCAAGATGTCATGAGTACAAATCAAGCAGATGGGGGACTGGGAGACCACTTTGAATGACACTTCTTGATTTTATATGTATATTAAACATCATTCGGATGAGCTTTATATACCAAACAAGCTGTGTTTAATGAGACGACGTTTCAAAGAATGGCCTCGTAATAGTGGTTACGTTTAGGTCTGTGGAATTCTATCAAGACGTTCTAGAGGTGTTCCTAATTTAGGATCTCAATTTAGACCTCATCAACCACCAGACAGTCAGAATTCCAGCATTCTTTAGGATGTTTGGGATTACCTGGCTCCAGGGTTTTTCCACCTGGAAGGAAGCAAAAGCTGGACTGTCTGGAGGACTGAGAGGTCTGGGATGAATTTTTTTTTATCCCCCTGCAGATTTAGGCTGGAATGATTGGGTTCAGTGCTGTGTACAATTTTTCCAATAGACCTTGTTTTTTTGTTTTGGGGTTTTTTTTGTTTGTTTGTTTGTTTGGTTGTTTTTAGGGTTTTTTTGTTCCTTTACAAGAATGACTTGTAAATATAATAAATCACAGTGGAAGAAAAAAAAATTGTCGATTAATTTGTTCTTTCATTCATTCATTTGCCAAACCGCTTATTCCTAACAGGTTCTATCTCAGCTGACTCTGGGCAAAGGCATGGTACACCCTGAACAGCTCACCAGACCATCACAAGGCAAACACACACACAAGCATTCACACTCA
This sequence comes from Neosilurus mollespiculum, assembly GCA_030014195.1. NCBI lineage: Eukaryota > Metazoa > Chordata > Actinopteri > Siluriformes > Plotosidae > Neosilurus > Neosilurus mollespiculum. Next base: position 5,035,671 of record JAQMYF010000017.1, read on the forward strand.
CACCTAGGAGCAGTTTGGAACAGCCAATTAGCCTAATGCATGTATTTGGATTGTGGGAGGAAACCAGAAAACCCGGAGGAAACCCATGCAAGTGCAGGGAGAACATGCAAACTCCACACAAAAACACTTGAGCTCAGGACCTTCTTACTGTAACCATCAATTTATTTATTTACTACCAAAAGGGTTTGAAATTACTGGTATAGATACTGGTACTGATATTTTTCCACTCTAGCTTCTATTTTTCCAGTTAAAGCATAGAAAAAGAGTTGGAGATGTGAAATTTTTCTGCTCAGCACAATTTGATATATTTTTTTTCTCCTAAAGTCACCACCTTTTGCCGGTATTCCAGCTGAACATACTCTTTTAGAGACAGAAATCAAACATTGTTCTGGAAGATCTTCCCATCACTGTTGAAGACATTTCCACAAATGTGTTGCACTTACTGATTGCTTTGCTTTCACCATTTTTCTCCACTTAATCCCAAACAAGCTCAGTGGGGTTTAACTCTGGAGACTGTGCTGCCCTTACATGACCTGAAGCCTACCATCCTGCTCTATTCTTCTACGGTACTTTTTCAGCTTATTTACAGGACTTCAACTGCATTAATTTCAATTAAAAAAAAAAAAAAACGCATTCATTTCAATTTTTAAAAAAACGCATTCATTTCAATTTTTTTAAAAATTACTGGTATTGTATGTGTGTAAAGAGAGAGAAAAAGAGTGAAAGTGAGAGTGAGAGAATATATAGTATTCACACCCTTTGGATATGAGCAAGCTCATGTACTGTGAGTACAGAAAAACAAAATGGCAGAGCAGCTTGAGGATCCTACTCCTCGTGAAAACAAAACTCCAAAAAGTACTAAGCAACAAATTTTTTTCATGAAAGCATTTTATTGTAAGAAAAATAGCTATTATTAACTTTTAGTAATAATTATCATTATTCATGCAAGATATTTTCTCATTTCTGATTGGTGAAAAGCCATCAAATAATTCCTGGTATTGCATCATTGTCACGGGACAACCAAATTATTGCATCACTGCCATGGGATAATCAAATTATTGCATCACTGCCATGGGATAATCAAATTATTGCATCATGGCTATAAATTGAATGATTATTGCACAACTGGCAAGGGGACTGACTTCTTTGAAAATATTTAGAAGAAATAATAAAAGAATAATAGAATCCATATGACATGTAGAATTATTCTCCATGAATAATTTGCCAGAAATCTTACACCAACCAGATGCGCACTCCGCAAAGCAGAAATGATCTTGAATCATTTTTTACATTTGAAATAAATAATAAAATGTTATATTTCTCGCCATCCAGTGGATGTGGGTGCACCAAAACAGTTATTCCACTCTTCTCATACATACATTGCTGATAATCCACTCGTTACGATGTGCCTCAACGATGATCAGCTCATGCACAACTCAATTTCATGGAATTAATGTTAAATAATTCAGCAAAAGGGAGGTGGATCTCACTGAACAGTCCCTGAGATGGAATATTAAGGCAGTACATTCGGTATTTGTGCCTTCACGACCAGGAATCTAGTCATAGCCTTTCATAGTGTTGCATAGAGCAGTCATAGGGTTTAGATTCCCTGGGACTTGTGAATGTCTGTAAGGCATGTGTAATGACGGTGTAAAGCGCTCCTGTTTGCTCATACATCCATGATTGATGAATTATTGACAAACTGTCATGACCTATTACTTTCTTCATTGTCTGATCATATCGTTCTTAGAAGATAACGATCTCATAAAAAAAGATCTCTGATTGTCTTTTTAAATTGTGATCCATGCATTTGTAAGAATCTTACATACTGACTTATTGATATTGATGTTTGATACTGATATTAATGTTACTCATGATCAAATCTCAGGCCAGTCAAAGAGAGACTCTTACATTTTTCAGGTCTGTGCCTGGATTCGATTCTGGCTCATTTGTAAGTCTCTTTGGATAAAAGCATTTGCTAAATGAATAAAAGTAAAAGGGATCATGTAAATGTCACCACGCAGCAATTTGTTAAATTTAACAAGATTCAAGAATCAGAAAGCCTTTTTTTCTTCTTTAGCTTAGCTATGGTTTCCAGTTCTGCTATAAAAAAAAAATAAGATCGCAGTAATATAGCATAACAATCAAACAAAAAAGGGGGTTGATCACTGATTTGAATAGAAATATACTGTTGCTCATCAAGTCACCGTCACGCGTTTTAAGGCAATGTGCACCACTACGGAATCCTGGTCAAGCATAGAGTTAAATATGTATTAGTTGTTTGTGTGTGCGCAAAAGCGATATTGACCTTTGAATTTATAATTAGTATATACTACACAGGAACAGCGTGAACTGATTAGGCCAGTATCTCAAGGTTAATAGAAATTATCCTGCGTGGAAAACGCTTAAATCAAAATAACAGACACTTACAGTTTGTCACGGTCACTTGAAGCCGATGGCATCATCATTACCACGTTTAAAAATAAAAAAATTACATTTACGGATTTCCCCCCCCCCCTGTATTTCCACACAGTATTTAGCGTACGACACAGTAAAAACATTATTTACGTCTTTACGTCTTTACAAATATTTACGTATTTGTGTATTATGTGTATTATGTAATAAACTGAAACTAATAATCTGAATAGGCTCAAGAGACACTGTTTAGCCTACACAGCACTAAGCTCAAAGCATGCTGAGCTCACCTGATCTGTCTCTGTCATGGTTAAAATATGTAAAGATGAACTATAAAATTCTCATTTTAGTGTCCTTTTCCCCCCATCATGTATATACTAAAACAATTATTCACCTCAGGCTCAGTGGATATTTCTGAATCGAATAGTCCCCTAAATGTTACATCTTAAGGACGTTTCCATGACGTCCACCTCACCTTTATTGCATAATTATGAATTTACATGTCTTCAATTATAAAAAAATATAAAAAGAAATAAATGATGAAGCTCTGAAGTAACTTTATGATTTAAATCTCTTTCACTGAAAAGTTGACCGAACTGTGCCCCCAGTGTGCCACCTGCATAAGGAAAATCGCTGTCTGCAAATGAGCTCATGCATGCCCATGATTGGCTGGTGATCGCTGCAAGTGACAGGGAGGTGGGCGTATGCCATCCCCCCCATGAGGGCTTGGCTTATCAGCCTCCATGGATTCCAAGTCACAAATGGCTGTCATATCAACCTGGATTCTGGAACCTGTGATCTCCAGGTTGATATTCATGCACCTTGTCGATGCACCACTCAGCAAAATTGACACTGGTATTGGTTTCCTACATTACCCTCAATGCAATTCTACTGTCCATTAATACTGGTTGGCAGACATTGGATCACTGAAGTTTGTGTCCTATCCAAAACTCATCGTACTGTGAGTGGTTCTATAGGAGTGTCCTCTTATAATATTAATACTACAAACATCTGTTAATGTCTCAAAAGAGTAGCATAAATAAAGCACCTAAAATCATTTTCAATTTTTCAGTAGAAACGTGATGTGTATCATGGTGGAGTGTACTTTAAATTGGGAACGGTCTCCACTGTAGCTCTCTTGAAGTGGCATCATGACGCTGTCTCCCATCATTAGAATACGACTTCGAATAGAGAAATAAGGGAATGAAATGAAATGAAGCGTTGATTCAGCTTGCTTAGCTAACAGGTGTCCATGCTGACTGGGTTATTTATAATACAACAGCTGTGACTGAGTGCTCTTGTGTAGTTTTTTTTTCTTGGAAGATGTGCTTTTAGGCACGCTGGTGAATAATGCTCTCAAGTTTATCTATATTTCCGTATGAAGTCAGTGTAATCGAAATCACTGTTCATTTACAACTTTAATATAATATGCAATAAAATAACCACAGCTAGGTCTCTAAGCAAAAACACGGAGCTCATTAATTCTTTACCATTGCTCTCAAGGCAAGATGCATGACTGAATATTTGTGGAACCCTTGTGTAATTAAAGATTTTCTCCACTTCGCAAAATAGTTTGAATACAACATTAAGATCCAGTCATAAATCCTTTCTGGTTACCTTATGTTAGCTAGTAGGCATTAGAAGTAAGGCTGATGAACATTTACTCACTCACTCATTTGTCGAACAGTTTAATCCTACTTGAGTCTTTGGGAGGCTGGAGGCTGGTGGAGGCAGGGTCCATCGCCAGACCATTGCAGGGCCAACACACACAACCAATCTCACTTACACTCACGTCTAGGTGCAACCAGTTTGACTAACATACCTGTCTTTGGAAAGTAGGAGGAAACCAGAGTGCCCAAAGGAAGCCCACGCAAGGACAGAGAGAACATGTAAACTCCACACAGAAACGTCCGAGTCGTGACTCTAACCCAGGACCTCCTTGCCGGGAGGCGAATGTGCCAACCGCTAGGCCACAGTGACGCCCGGTTTATGAACATGTAGCAATAAAACCCTACATATGCCATTAATAACACTGAAGAACAAGTTGGTCCTGCTTTATGGGGCTGAAGCTTCAAGAAAAACAGAAGCAGCTGAGAAGAAAGTCCAAAACGTTTAGTAATACTTGAGTACCTGAAGCATACAACGAGTATTCTGATTGAGCACCATTAGCAGTGAAGAACTGTGGAAGAAAACTAAGCAGATGAGATACTGAAGAGATGATGAAGGTGGATGGGGTACTCTTTCTGCAAGCCACTACCAATATCACAAGGAAAGCCCTCACATGCAATCCCCAAGACATGAGGAAGAGGGAATGGCCGAGGAACATGTGGTAACAGGACCCGAAAGATGACACTAAGCACCTGGGACTGACCTGAAGCCAGCTGGAAAAGAAACCACAGAACAGAGACAGCTGGAGAAACCTTGTCGATGGCTTAAGGGTGTTTAAGGGGTAAGTCACTTGCAGGATATTTATATTATTTTTTTTTTTTAGCTAATCTGCATGTTTATGTTTTAATTTACAATTTTTTTTGGGGGGGTTGGGCAAACAAACCTTCCGTCAGTGCCCTGCGATGGCCTGGCGAGCTGTCCAGGGTGTACTCTGCCCTCGCCCGGAGTCGGCTGAGATGGGCGCCAGCCTCCCCGCGACCCTAATTAGGAATAAGCGGTTCAGAAAATGACATGACATGACATGACCTTCCGTCAGTCTGTCTAAGGAAACACTGGTTGTCCAAGGTCTAGCAAAGTCCTTAGTTTAGATTCTTAAGATAGATTTACATGTTCCCATTAGACTCTCTTTTCCTCGTCCATATCAAACTTTCTTTCCAAGCCTTCTGCCTTGCACAGCTGTGTTTATAGGACATGCACTATTTTAATTGCTTATGGCTGAAATGATTAAGCACGGCATGCTGGTGTAGTCTCTAGCATGTCTGCCTTACAGCAAGAATTTTCTGGATTTGAGTCCCGGACTGGGAGTGTGGAGTGTGGAGTTTGCATGTTCTTCCTGTGCTTGCATGGGTTTCCTCCAGGATCTCCAGTTTCCTCCCACAGTCCAAAAATATGCACATTAGGCTAATTAGCTGTTCTAAATTGCCCCAGGTGTGTACTGTATGTGAGTGTGAATGGCTCTGTGCGTGTGTGTGTGTGTGTGTGTGTGTGTGTGTGTGTGTTGGCCCTGTAATGGTCTGGCGAGTTGTTCAGGGTCTACCCTGCCTTCACCCGGTGTCAGCTGGGATAGGCTCCAGCCTAAACCCTAAGTGGATTAAACGGTTCGGCAAATGAGTAAAATGAGCATTCAGGAATCTGCTTACTTCAGTTACAAGCAGCTTGTGACAACTCTGTGATTTCGCACTGACAATAATTTCTCTCGTAGAATTTCAATTTCCCACTCCTACACAGGACATGTGACTGGCGACAAGCAACAGCATTAATTAGTGACTGGATGGTCTAACCTTTGATTAAGACAGCTGTCAGCAGTGTGTGGGTGACGTCCAGCACAATTTACCAAACAGACACTGACTGGTATTCTATTGTTTTGCCTTCAGTGCTGTCAGTATTTTTACTGAGAACTAGTCACCTAATACACACATCAATCAAACATGTTTACATTTATTTATTTGTCAAATACTCTTATAATAAGACATAAGAAGCTGGATAGGGGTCTTGTGTTAGGGGACATGTACAGTCCTGGAATTTCACCTCAGAGCAAAGCCAAGTATCTCCGCAGTCACGGTTCGTATGGATTGCTAATTAGATGTAAACCGAACAGCCAGTTGTAGCACTGCTGAACTCCTCTACACTACTTGTTCCTGGCATGATATGATCATTCATAAATCATTAATATAATAATCATCTAATACAGAAAATAATCTAAGAATGTGGAAAAATTAAAATATGCATCTGAAGCATTGGATTTGATGCCATTTGCACAGATATCAGATTTAATTGATTCATGAATTGATCGCACAGTGGTTTCCTCCGAAAGACTCTAAGACTTTGGAAACAGTTTAAATTAAAAAAAAAAAAAAAGTTTTATGATGACATTTGCATTATCATTTACAAATTTCTTCCTTCAGCTAACAAAAAACAAATATAAATGTATTTATTAATTCATTTCATCCTCATCTCAGACAACACTGGGTACACCCTAAACAGCAATACACTCAACCATTCACACTGACACCTAGGGGCAATTTGGAACAGCCAGTTAGCCGAATGTGCATTTCTCTGGACTGTGGGATGCAAGCAGAACACTCGGAGGAAACCCACGCAAGCACGGGGAGAACATGCAAACTCCACACTGAAACACCTCACCAAGTCTGGAACTCGAACCCTGGACCTTCTTGCAGTGAGGTGGACCACAGTGCCTCACCCAAAGAAAATAAGAATCATTATAAACCTTTTTTTTAAATTTTTTTTATAATTTTCCCCCGTGCTCCACAAGCCCGATTCAAAAAAGAAAAAAAAAAACCCTGAGATTCTAAAATGTAAATAAATTATTTGAAGATCTCATAAATCCAGATTTTATTCACAGTGGAACATATAAAACATATTAAATGTTAAAAGTGAGGCCAAAGTGTTTCATGCAAAATATTAGCTCACTTTGAATTTGATGGCAGCAACATGTCTCAAAAAACGATGGAGCGGGGGCAACAAAAAGCTAAAAAAAAAAAAGTTTTACTAAAAATAAACAGCTAGAGGGACATTTCTGGGTAACTGGCAACAGGTCAGAAACACAGAAACATAACTGGGTATAAAAAAGAGCATTTTTGGTACAAAAAATGTACCAAATTGTAGAATAATGTTCCTCAATGTAAAATTACAGAGACCCTGAATATCTCGTCATTTACAGTACATAATATCATCAAAATATTTCGAGAATCTGGAGAACTCTCTGTGGGCAATTGAAAAGGCTGAAAATCGGTATTGGATGCCTGTGATCTTCAGGCCCTCGGATGGCACTTTATTAAAAAACTCTGTATGAATACTCATGGTTTTGGAATGGGTACATATGAGTGTGATGATCAGGAATGGGCCGTATACTGTAATGTATATATGTTTCAGTTTTTGCCTTCTGAGAGCTTGCTATCGAGTAATGTAGAGATTGCATGATTAAAGCTAAAAAACGCATCTGAAACATTTATTAATAAATTTAAAAAAATTAAAACAAATCCTCTATTTAATTAAAGTGGAATTAAGTGAGAGCCACAATGTTTAGCACTGTCACCTTCCTGCAAGAAGCTTCAGGGTTGGAATCTTAGCCAAGGGCCTTGATGTATGTAGTTTACATGTTCTCACTATGCTTGTGTGGGATTCCTCCAGGTACCCTGGTTTCCTCTCACAGTCTACAGATATGCACATTAGGTCAACTGGCTACTTTACATTGGACATAGAAGCAAATGTCAGTTTGAATGGTTATTTGTGCTTAGGTTAGCCCTGTGATAGACCGATGACCTGTTCAGAGTGTAACCCACCCCTCGCGTGAATTCAGCTGACAGATTAGCGGTACAGGAAATGGATGGAAGTACAATGGAAGTCTTCGATGAGCAGTTTAGAATACATTTCAGTTCAGTTCAACCTTGATAATGACATGATCTACAGAGAATGTGTGCACCTGACTTTCTTATGACTTTCTTTCTGTGAAACGTTGTATGTTTATTTGAATTTAGGGTGGCATGGAGGCTTAGAAGCAAGAAGGTCCTGGGTTCGAGTTCTGGGCTTGGGCGTTTGTGTGGAGTTTGCATGTTTTCCCAGTGCTTGTGTGGATTTACCCCTGGTACTTTCCTCAAACAGTACAAAAACATGCACATTAGGCTAATTAGCTGTTCCAAATCACCCCTAGATGTGAGTGTTAATGGTTGTGGCTGTGTTTGTCCTGTGATGGTTTGGCGAGTTGTTCAGGGTGTATCCCACCTTAGCCCAGCATTGACTGAGATAGTCTCCAGCCTCCCTGTGACCCTAATAGCAGTTTGGCAAATAAGTGAGTGAGTGAATGAGTATAAGCATTTATGCAAATTTATTGTTGTAGGTGTATTACTATAATAACTTCTGTTATTGCTGTTTCTACTACTACTGCTATTATTAATATTATTATTATTATTATTATTATTATTATTATTATCATCATTATTATTATTATTATCATTATTATTATTATTATTATTGTTATTATTACTTATTATTATTATTATTATTGTTACTTTTTATTATGACTTATTATTATTGTTGTTATTATTACTTATTATTATTATTATTACTTATTCTTATAATTATTATTTATTATTATTATTATTATTGTTATTATTACTTATTATTATTATTACTATTATTATTATTATTACCTCTTCTTCTTCTTCTTCTTCTTATTGCTTATTATTATTATTATCATCATCATTATTATTATTATTATCATCATCATCATCATCATCATTATTATTATTATTATTATCATCATTACTATTATTATTATTATTATTATCATCATCATTAATTTTATTATTATTATCATTATTATCATTATCATTATTATTATTATCATTATTATTACTATTATTATTATTATTATTATCATCATTATTATTATTATTATTATTATTATTATTATTATTTATTTCTTTATTTATTATTATTATTGTTAACAACAACACTGTTACAACAATAATTAAGATAATCATCTCAGGCATAACATGAGGTACCATATTATTTTTCTACATGCACCTATACATTTTTTTTGTTATTGTTTCTATGACGCGCCTTGATGCTGTTTCATTTTTATTCCCTCACACGCACACATTAACACCCCGAGCATGACAAAGCAAGCCAGCATACACATCACAAATATGTGACAAATATGTATCGCGACATCACTTCCTGAGTTTTAGCAGTTTTGCTCGTTTGTTTACAGTTAATACATGATACGGCATCCGACTGCGCTCGTTATACGGGCTTTACGGTAAGTGTTACCGAACACTATAACAGGGGAACATGACGCTTGACAAACTGAAATACTCTCTTCAGGGTGTTTTCAACGTGGCTTACAGTGGTGTGTTTTGAATTTCCGAGGGACTCTGAGGTGATTTTTTGTTCACTATAAAGAAACAAGCCGGTTTCCAGGGGATTCAGGGAGCTCGGGTGAAGTGAACAGGGATTTGTTGTTGTTGTCTGGAGCGGAGCCGGAAGTGGGAGCTTCATGGCACTTGTGCTTTTGTTTGAGAGTTTGAAACAAGGCAAGTTCTCAGATGTGGACTTGTGTGTTCGTCGGGAATGGGAGATGAGGTCGGCTGCGTGAATGAGGCCTCGGGAAACATGCTTAGTTTCAGCGGTTCCGACGGAGAGACCGTCGAGGATGTGTCGGACGTGGCTGTGGAAGTTGGGACGCCGAGCTCTGATTTTGGAGAGGACGACAGAGACACCGTGACGACGGACCCGAGGGTTTCTGATGTCCAGGACCTCCAGCACTGCAAACACCAAAGCAGGGATAAAGACCCGTGTAGAAGAACATCATCCCCGGTCGAGATCCTAAGGAGGAATTTCGGAATCTCGAAAACAGCTGACGGTCATCTGGAGACCTTCAGAGAGCTGGACAAAGTCGACTCCATGTTGGAGAAATTGGACCACAGAAGGTTAGCCGGGAACCTCAGGACAAAGTGTAGCTCCTCTCTCCATCAGGGAGAAGAAGGAGTCTCAGACCTCCCTGATTTCTTCCCTGCCTTGGAACCAGAAGATCCTCAGCCTCCTGTCTCTGAAGAAACTGCTGATTCCAGAAGCTCAGATGAACATCACCAAGCCAAAGAGCATGTCTACTGCACCGTCTATTGTATCGCCAATGATAACTATAGGAAACCTTCAGACACCACACTGTCTTCAGAGCATGGAAGTCCATCGCCTTCAGATCTTTCCGTTTTACCTCCTACGGACTCCTCGAATTCAGACCCAGACGTCGAACTTGACCGTTACCCCGAGCCGTACACGCTGAGCGACCTCGTAGACCCTCCAATGTTGAACAATGTTCTGTATGTGAATAACATGCTGTTACAGTGCCGCGTGTGTCTCGTGATCAGATCCATCAGGTCCCTGCATTGCTGCAAGAAGCCGGTGTGTGAAGAGTGTATGAAGACGTACATCAGTTCTCAGGTACCATCTTGGATTGAAAGCCTTTATTTCTTCATTCACCTGAAATGTTCTTTTACAGCGATGTTATTATTGTTGTCATGGTGATGGAGCAGGCAGACATGTGACTGGAATGGGACTACGATGGTCTCATCAGAAATGCTTCCAATCAAATATTCAGTCCAGTTTCATTTTTTTAAAAATTATTATTATAATTTATTTATTTTTATTTATTTATTTTAGAAAAATATAACACTAACCACCTCCAATATTGACTTCGACTTTCGTTGACTTTTGATGCCAACAAGATATAAACCCCAAGCCCTTCCTGTAATTTAGTTCATGTTAAACTTCCTAATATATTTGTTTCGGAAAAGTTTGAAACACTTAACCCTACTTGAACACCTAACTTCGCTCGGCGCTGACCTTTATCGAAACGCTCGTTCTGTTTTGAAATGGCGTAAACACTAATACTACCTTTAAAACCTGCACTTAACTTTTGTACCATTGTGATTTTATTAAGATCGAAACGCTCACCCGCCTCCTACCGTAACAACGTAACACTTGTCGTGTTTTGATTTTAAAATGGTGGCGCAGTGGTTGGCATGTCCGCTTCACGGCAAGAAGGTCCTTGGTTCGAGTCCCAGGCTTGTATAGGGCATTTCCGTGTGGTTTACGTCTTCTCCCTGTACTCCGTCTTTCCTCCCACAGTTCAAACACAGGCACATTAGGGCTAACTGGCTGGTCCATATCACCCCTTGGTGTGAGTGTAAATGGTTGTACGTGTGTCGGCCGTGTGATGGTTTGGCAAGCTGTTCAGGGTGTACCCCGCCTTCGATCAGTGAAGCGCTCCAGGCTCCCCGCAACCCTAGGATTAAGCAGTTTGGCGAATAGATGGATAAACACTATCCCTGCCTTTTAAAGCTAACTTTTATAACATTTTAATAATAATAATAAAAAGATACAGACACAATCTTTTGCAACATTTCAAAAGGTGTAAGCGCTAATCCCACTAATTAAAATAAGATATAAACTCCAATCCTTTTGGTGACATTTTAAAATTATTATAATTTTTTTTTTTTTTTTGTCCCCATTTTTTTCCTCCCTAATTTAGTCATATCCAATTCCCACCCATCAAGTATTGCCTTTCCTATCACACGACCACCACCAACCAGGGATGGACGTAAGCATGCACATGTCACGCCCCCTCCGTGACATGCAATGCTGCCACCCGCCTTTTTTCGAACTGCTGCGCATGAGTATTTGGGGGCGGCCTAACATACTCGGAGGGAAAGTGCTATCCGCCTCCTCGTACGAATGAGCTCACAGACGCCCATGAATGGCTGGTGATCGCTGTGAGCGACTGGGAAGCCATCGTATGCCATCCCTCCCTCCCGCGAGAGCTCGGCCAATTGGCTCCCATGGACTCCCGGTGGCATCAATCCGGATTCGAACTTGCGATCTCCGGGTTGATAGTCGCGCACCTTGTCGATGCGCCACTCAGGAGCCCTACATTTAAACTTTTGAAAGATAGAAACACTAATATGTGATGTGGCCAGGATAAGGGGCGGGGGCAGCCGTGGCCTAATGGTTAGAGAAGCAGGTTTTGGACAGAAAGGTCACTGGTTCGATTACTGTACCTTAGGGAAAATGTGGGGCGGCAGGGAGAGACAGCTGCACCTTCCCTTCCTCCCCTTTCATGGCTGAAGTGCCCCTGAGCAAGGTACCTAACCCCCGACTGCTCTCCGGGTGTGTGCGTGTGAATGCTCACTGTTTACGTGTGTGTGCTCACTTGGGATGAGTTAAATGTGGGATTTATACAGTATATCAAGTTAAGTAATTTAACAGGTAAAACTGGTGCCTTGTGATTGCGGTACTCGTGTGTTACGAGTCGTAAGTGGTACACAGCACTGATGCTGGAGACTCATCTTTGATAAACAGCAGCAGGTTTTTAATACAAGTCCCTATGGATTAGCTGTCGCTACAGAAACAATAACGTTAGAGCGAGGCGGGTGCACGTGTCCAGGTAGTATAGATACTGAGTCTTCAGTGTAGCTCATGCTTCCAGAGTAGCAACTGACAGTAAACTCCCCCTAATCAGTTATTGTTTATTAATGGCAGCCTGCATGGAGTCGTTCTGGGTGTAGGGTAGTAACGTATTTCCTGGCTGCTGATCCGACTGTCCTGCATCGTCATGAAAGCATCGAGCGGGAAGCGAGGCCGTGGCGGACAGTCAAGCCAAACATTTTATTATTGTTTACATGAAAAGGCACCGAGCAGTGTGTGATGAGGTTGAATCCAAGTTTCATACCCAGATAAAAGAAAACATACTGATTGAACAAACAGAGCGTCTTTATACAGTAGCGCTGCTTTCTGAAGTTTGATCGCGGCTGTAGCTTAATGATATGATATTCTGCCGAGAAACAATGAAAGGTTCCTTCCTGGGTGTTTGTGTGTGTGTGTGTGTGTGTGTAGGTACAGGGGAGGAGGCTGGAAGTTGTGTTGTACAGAAATTGATTGCTTAATCACAGAGCACAGCCTCTCTAAGCACTAATTACATTAGCGCGCTGTTCAGTGGAAGGGCTGCGTGGAGGCTGCAGGATTCAGAGATCGCATTGGCGTAATCGAGTAACACCGGCTCGCCTGTTGCTGCTTTTCTTCCCTAATCTCATTCCCGCTCGTATGAACGATCTCTTAGGGGTCAGAGAGAGGCGGATCTGATGAGGAGGATATCCTTTTCTGATGGTTCCTGATTTTCTCGTAGTTCTAATTGTACGGTTGAGATTTGCTCAGTACTTGTCGGGCAAAACAGAGAGCTCGATATGAAAAACATATTCTGTTTGCATGCCAGGCAGAAGAGGTGGTATGTTTTTGGCTCGTTCGTGAAGCCGTCTGTCCGAAAGACAAGTTAGAGAGATTTCTCAAGTACAAGTGGGTGATTGAGTGGGCGGCACTGTGGCGTAGCGGTTAGCACGTCCACCTCACAGCAAGAAGGCTGGGGTTCGATTCCCGGGCTCGGGGCGTTTCTGGGTAGAATTTGCATGTTCTTCTTGTGCTTGCGTGGTTTCCTCTGGGTACTCTAGTTTTCTCCCACCATCCAAAGACTTGCACAGTAGGGTAATTGGCTGTTCCAAATAGGCCATAGGTGTGAGCATGAATGGTTGTTTGAGTGCAAAGGCCTGGCGAGCTGTTCAGGGTGTATGTGGTCACACCATGGTGGGCGAAACCTGCCAGGAAGCAACTTGACGTCTGAACTCAATCAGTGACGAGTAGGAGGGTTTACATGTGCGCGGTAGAGTCCACCCGGGTTATCAGGTTGTTTCGCAGGTTTTCACAGCAGTAGGGGGGTTCTTCTCCAGTGGTTTGCTTACGTGTTGTCACTTTAGCTTCGTGCTAGCTAAGTGGCTCAGAAATGAGTGAGTGTCTAAACGAGTGTTTCCCCGTAGGGTTAAATCAAAAGACACGCAGCAGAGTCCTTCAGGTGGGTGGTATTACTTGGGGTACATGGGAAGCAGTTTGCACTAGGAGTGTCGTGGAGCTGCCACTGTCATTTTTTTCAAAATCAATCAAAACTTAACATTGAAATCAAGGACACTGGCCAAAACATTCGGTGTTTTATTAAAAACAGCTATTAGAAAATGGAAGCGTTTCTGCGGAAGTCCGCTTTGGTACTTTGCTCTGATAAGTGTGTGTTAGGAATTAATTGCACTACATGTACAGTGGCATTATTTTATGGGTCCATGTCTGTGTTCCCCAGTGCCTATGCTCCACTGTATCTATGTTCCCGAACATTGAAAATGTGAAATCAATAATATTCCATCAATTGTTACTTTGAAGATCCATTAATCTAATAAGGACTGGGGCACATGGGGTCTGGGGGACATGGGGTGGGGGGAACATGGGGACTGGGGGACATGGGGTCTGGGGAACATGGGGTCTGGGGAACATGGGGTCGGGGGTGACATGGGGTTTGGGGAACATAGTGACATGGGGTTTGGGGA